>CAKNXH010052509.1:11139-28295 GCA_932178445.1 Andricus quercusramuli
CTTATATGTACGAAATCTGTATTTTCATCAAGAAAATACAGCTAAATTATTAATTTCTTCAGAACAACAAACGATAAATTTCTGGTTTAAATGAAAATTACTACTGTTAACAAATATTTTCTTAATTTTAAGGTATAGGATTCAAGTAAATGCATGTACTTGGTTCCAACTTTTTTTTCTTCAGTTTACCAGATAAGAAAACACCATTTTTACGGCGACCATAATCTGGGCCAGAACTCTGGAAACAGTCCGATTCTATTCAACATTTATCCGCCGGTTTTAGTTATCATTCGGTGAAACTGAAGTGAAAACAGAAAATCGTCCGCTTAAATCCGATATTCGTCCGGTCCAAAACATCGACTCCGGAAACAGTCCGATTTTTTTCAAAATTAATCCGCTGGCTTAAGTTGTAATTTCATGAAATTCTACAAAAGCGATAATGAAACTTCGAAAACGAACAAAATTAGTGAGAATTATGATAAAGACAAGAATAGTAACACGGAACATGAGGGGGAAACTAATGAGGTTTTGGACAAGGATGAGGATAATTATATCGTTCCGGTAGAAAATGAATCTGTTCATGTAAGTGAATCTACTGCTCTCTTGGAAAGAAGAAACAGTTAATGGGAATGATAATGGATTTGATGACGATGTGGAAGAAGGAGCAGTTGATCGGAATGTTGATAGAATTGACGATGATGTGGAAAAAAAGGAGTTTATGGGAATGATGATAGAATTGACGATGATGTGAGAGGAACAATGTCCAAGATCTTGGCACCGCCATTTTGTTTTTTCGAAGAAAAAAGTTGTGATAGATTGTGCTAGGTTTGTGCTGAATTGTGCTACAATTTTTTTTTTTTTAATATTCCAAATTTGAGCCAAAATTTAAAAAAAAACTTTTCCGGGCCAACACCGCCATTTTGTGTTTTCAAAAAAACAAAAGTTGTGCTCGAATGTGCTAGATTTCTGCTCAATCTTGCCGTAAATAATTTTTCAACAAAATCAAAATTGGAGCGAAAATTAAAAAAAAAAATTTTCCGCGCCAGCACCGCCATTTTGTTTTTTTTTGAAAAAAAAGTTGTGCTGAATTGTGGTAGGTTTGTGCTCAATTGTGCCGTAAGAGATTTTCCGAAAAAGTCCAAATTTGACACGAAATTCTCAAAAAACAATTTTTCAGACACTACGTGCAAAGCAATTATTGTCCTATACACTTTTTACTTAGGTTTTTGAATCCAAATTTTTTCAAAATGCGAATTTCTAAAATCTAAAAGTTGTGCTGGGTTGTGCTAGGCGTGAAAAACAATTATCGTCCCATAACATTTTAACAGGGGTCTATATTTTTTCATGAAAAATCTAGTTTATTTTTCTCAAAATGATTTTTGAAATTCAAGAAATTGTCAAAATGCAAACTCCAAAAATCTAAAAGTTGTGCTGGGTCGTGCTTGGCGTGAAAAACAATTATATTCCTATTCACTTTCAACTCAGGTCTATATTTTTTCATGAAAAAACTAGATTATTTTTCGCAAAATGATTTTTGAACTTCAAAAATTTTCAAACTGCGAAATTCAAAAATCTAAGAGTTGTGCTAGGTTGTGCTAGATGTGAAAAACTATTATTGTCCTATGAACTTTTAACTCAAGTCCATATTTTTTCATGAAAATCTAGTGTATTTTTCTCAAAATGATTTTTGAAAATCTCAAATTTTCAAAATGCTTATTTCAGTAATCTAAAAGATGTGCTGGGTTGCGATAGGCGTGAAAAACAATTGTTGTCCTATACACTTTTATCTCAGGTCTATATTTTTTCATGAAAATCTAGTTTATTTTTCTCAGAACGATTTTTGAAATTCAAACATTTTCAAAATGCGACATTCAAAAATCTAAAAGTTGTGCTGGGTTGTGCTAGACGTGAAAAAAAATTATTGTCCCATACACTTTAAACTTTAAACACTTTATTCAAATTTTCAAAATGCTTATTTCAAAAATCTAAATGTTGTGCTGGGTTATACCAGGCGTGAAAAACAATTATTGTCCTATACACGTTAAATTCAGGTCTATATTCTTTCATGAAAAACTGGTTTATTTCTCTCAAAAATTTTCAAAATGTGAATTTCAAAAATCTACAAGTTGTGCTGGGTTTTTCTAGGCGTGAAAAACAATTATTGTCCTATACACTTTTATCTCAGTTCTATATTTTTTCGTGAAAAACTAGTTTTTTTTTCTCAAAATGATTTTTGAGAATCTCAAATTTTCAAAATGTGAATTTCAAAAATCTAAAAGTTGTGCTGAGTTGTGCTAGGCGTGAAAAACAATTATTGTCGCATACACTTTCAACTCAGGTCTATATTTTTTCATGAAAATCTGGTTTATTTTTCTCGAAATGATTTTTGAAATTCAAAAATTTTCAAAATGCGAAATTTGAAAATCTAAAAGTTGTGTTGGGTTATGCTAGGCGTGAAAAACAATTATTGCCCTATACACTTTTAACTCAGGTATATATTTTTTGATGAAAATCTAGTGTATTTTTCTCAAAATGATTTTTGAAAATCTCAAATTTTCAAAATGCTTATTCCAGTAATCTAAAAGATGTGCTGGGTTGCGATAGGCGGGAAAAGCAATTATTGTCCTATACACTTTAAACTCAGGTCTATATTTTTTCATGAAAATCTAGTTTATTTTTCTCAAAATGATTTTTGAAAATCTCAAATTTTCAAAATGCTAATTTCAAAAATATATAAGTTGTGCTGGGTTGTGCTAGGCGTGAAAAACAATTATTATCATATCCACTTTAAACTCAGGTCTATATTTTTTCATGAAAAACGAGTTTATTTTTCTCAAAATAATTTTTGAAATTCCAAAAATTTTCAAAATGCGAAATTAAAAAATTTAAAAGCTGTGCTGGGTTGTGATCCCTGCTAAAAAATTCAGATCCTGAAATTGGTCCGAATTTATCCGAAATCAGTCCGATCCACGATTTTTTTCCGAAATATGTCCGATCTAATCCGAAAACTGTGCGAAAATAGTCAGAAATTTGTCTGATTATGTCCGGAGTCGGTCCGGACCATAAATTTCGACTCCGGAAGGAGTCCGATTTGATCCGAAATCAGTCCGGAATTCAAAACCTGAAATTATTTTCGTTATACTAAAAATGGAAAATAGTCCGGTCTAATCCGAAATTTATCCGAACGTAAACTTTCACTCCCGAAAGAGTCCGACTTGATCCGAAATTAGTCTGGAACTCAGTACCTGAAATTATTTTTGTTAAAGAAACCGGAAAATCGTCTGATTAAATCCGAAATCTGTCCGGTCTAAAACATCAACTCCGAAAATAGTCCGATTCTATCCGAAATTAATCCGCAGGTTTTAGTTGTCATTCGGTGAAATTGAAGTGAAAACGGAAAATCGTCCGCTTGAATCTGAAATTCTTCCGGTTAAAAACATATGCTCCGGAACGAGGGGCTATTCACTGGGAAATCAAGGGTACTAATGCTTATTTAACTTTATTAAAATCTTCGAAATCCGTATGAACTCGATGAAGTCAGCGACTAGGACTTTTAATATGAACAGAATATTCTAATATTAGTTAGGCTTGGAGATCACTGGAGATCACTGGGAAATCGTCTGAAATCATTTTGTCATAACTGAATTCACTGAGTTCGAAATCAGCGAAATCAGTTGAGCTCTACGTACTGCTCGAAGAGGTGACTGTGGCAACACTATCGCACGGACACTACGTATAGCGTTTGCATGCGCCGAGAGTGCGCGTATTGGTCTCGTTGTTTACCGTGAAAGACCGTTGAAGGCGGTTGAAGGATGTGTTGTGTATTCAAATTTATTTGGCTTAGATTTGATCAAATTAATTAAAAATCAACATTTTCATGTTCAATTTATTGTGGAATCTAAATCTTAGGGCGTCAAGTACATATAAAACCGCCTTCAACGTTCATTTTGATGTTTTTACGAATTTTTCTAAAATTGCTTGCTTCCAGTTTCGCCCATATATTTCTTTTACTGTTAATAACAAGACTGAAACAAGTTTTCAATACTAACAGACTCTTGCATAATTTCGAAAATCAATTATTTGAGAATTTAGAAGAAAAGATGTTTGTCATTTCTATAGTACAAATATAAACTTTCTGATTTGGTTGTTTTGTGAGGGGCTTGAAAAGACAGCTTTTTATTGTCCAATAAAAGGTCAATCAAATTTCATTTAAATTAATTTATTTAAGATGAGTGATAGTGATTGAAGCTGGCACTGGGTGAACTCGCGTTTAACATTAATGGTAAGAACAACTGCGCGCGATGAGAGATTCGCTCTCAGAGTTGATGTTTCTGCGGCGGAGTATGAATTTTGAATGACTATCTCGAGAGCCTTTTGACAATCACTCCCACACCCTTCCACTAAGGTCATTTTTGACAAAGTCTTCTTCCTTCCGATTGGCCCAAATGCCTTAAGGGCGTGCCTACTATCGGTCCTTCTCTACAGGACAGTTTTGTATGAGTGGGGCAGTTAAGTGAGACTAAAGGCTAGACTTGAGGAAAAACCCAAGAGATTTTACAATTCGTGGATTTTGGGTTAATCTCTTGGCTAGTCGTAAAGGCTAACTGAAATTGCTATAATCCGGTTATTCAGAAGGGAACGAAGCAAATGTAAATCTAGTTGTAAAGCCTAAACAAATATGTCAATAAATTTCAACTTTCTCGAGGACCTTCTGGAACTTATCCTACCTTAGGTAATTTACAATTTCTAACAAAACATATCGTTACACCGTAACATGCTGGCCCACTTGAACGATCGTCGTTCAAAACAACTATATAAATATACTTCAATTATATTACTTCCCTGAAAAAAAAAATAAAAATTGCTTCTCATTGTACACATAGCAATGTTAAATTAATGTTGACATTCGTTTGAAGTTAACTTGTTTACATTATTAACCAATGCCTGTTATATTATAATGATAAATAGAGAACCAAAAAAAGAACAATGTACAGAGAATGCGTGACGACGTCCTTCTAGTCGATTGGTAGCGGATATAGCCTTTTGAGGGCACGTTTGTAGGTTCCCTTGATGCTGCGAATTGTAACAACTCGCACGACTCCATCTTCTCCTGGATGTTTTGCCATGACTCTGCCAATGGACCACATCATAGGTGGCAAATTGTCCTCTTTCATAACGACGAGAGTACCAACCTCGATGTTGGTTTGATGGGTAGCTGATTGCCACTTGCTACGAGAGATCATTTCATTTAAGTACTCTCGGTGCCACCGTTCCCAAAAATGGTGGCGCATTTGTTGAGAGATCTGCCAGCAACTCAAACGACCGGCTTTCAGACTGCGAAGATCCTCCTGTGGCAGGCTTGTCATGGAGGAACCAATGAGGAAATGGGCAGGTGTCAACGGAAGTAGGTCATTGGGATCAGAGGAGAGGGGAGTCAAAGGACGTGAATTTAGTATTGCTTCTATCTCTACTACATATGTGAGCAATTGTTCATACGTTAGAAGCGAATTGCCGGAAATCCTGGTAAAATGTGTTTTAAAAGATTTAACGGCCGCTTCCCACAGTCCACCGAAGTGTGGAGCTCTGGGGGGTATAAAGTGCCATTTGATCCCTTTCTTTAAAAGATAGTTCCGAACCTGTTCACTCTGAAATATCGAGTCAAGTTGCTTAAGCATCTTGTTTAATTCTTTGCTTGCACCTACAAAATTAGTTGCATCGAGTAAGCAACGTCTCGGCGAGCAAAAAATCGCTTCAAACACGCGAGGAAAGCTTCGGTAGTTAAATCGTTGGCTAGTTCCAAATGAACTGCCTTAGTCGAAAAACAAACAAAGACTGCCACGTACGTTTTAATTTTAGTTCGATTTCTGAGTCGAAATTCCTTAGTAAAAAATGGTCCGCAAAAATCGACACCTACATGGAGAAACGGTCGTTCAAACGAAACTCTATTTTCAGGGAGTTGACCCATGATGTAACTTGATTCACGAGGTTTTGCTCGAAAACATTTAATGCATTGTCTTATGATATGGCGTGTCGTGTTTTTACTATCTATGGGCCAATAAGACTCGCGAACTCCGTAGAGAGTGGTGTTAACTCCAGCGTGGGACCGGTTAATGTGCTCATCCCGAATAATTAATTTCGTTACGTGGTGACTTTTTGGGAGAACTATTGGGTGTTTTTGTGTTTCTGGAATTGAAGCTCAGTCCAGTCGACCCCCAACCTTGATGATTCCCTTGTCTAAAAAAGGATTAAATTGAAACAGGTGGCTTTTTTTACTGATTTCTAGCTTGTGGGATAAAGCATATATTTCTTGAGAAAATGCATCAGCTCGAGTTAATTTAATTACAACGTGAAGTGCTTCAACCAGTTCCTCTTGAGAGAGAGAACCCTTTTGTTTCAGTTGGCTGTCCTTGAGTCTGATATTTTTTATGAATCGTAAAGAATAGGCTATTACTCGTTGAAGTTTTTTGAAACTACTAAACTTTGTTAGAAGATTCCCGTTTGCTAATGTGATTTTAAATACATGAATAGGCTGAACTGAGCGCGTTCCTGGTATATCTTCCTCCTGGAATGAAAGGCGAGGCCACGTGTCCTCCCCTTGACTCAACCACTGTGGACCTTGTTTCCAGAGTGAGTTGTTCAAAAAGAGCTGGGGACTTTGCCCGCGTGAAATGAAGTCAGCTGGGTTGTCTTGAGTGGGAACGTGAAACCACTCTTGCGATTTTGTTGATGCTTGAATTTCAGTGACCCGGTTTGCCATAAATGTGATCAACGTATGCGGTGGTGAATTAATCCAATTCAACGTGATTGTTGAGTCAGACCAAAAGCAATTTTTTGAAACTTGGATAGGAAGAGACTTGATAGTGGAAGCATATAATTTAGCAAGTAAGAGAGCTGCACACAGTTCTAATTTGGGTAATGAAGTGATTTTAAGTGGAGCAACCCTTGATTTTGAACACAAAAGATTGCAATAGTGCTTTCCTTGAGAATCTGTTGATCGGAGATACAGGCAAGCACCGTAAGCCTTCTCGCTGGCATCACAGAACTCATGTACTTGTATTTGAATCGCATTTTCTATCACGACACATCGTTTGAACTTTGCACTATTTAAAAGTGGCAATTGTTTCTTATATTCGTGCCAAGTTTCTTGAACACTAATGGGAACTGGCTCGTCCCATGAGAGTTGGTGTTTCCACAATTGCTGAATAAGGATTTTGCCTATGACAATTACTGGACCTACTAACCCTAACGGATCAAACAGTTTAGCACATTGCGACAAAATTAAGCGTTTGCTTGGGAAATTATCAGGGGTTTCTGGCTTGATAGTATATAGAATTACATCGTTTGTAGGATCCCAAAAAAGCCCTAATGTTTTAATAGTTTCTGACAGATCGAGTGACATGAAGCTTTGAGCAGATTCACTATCAGAATTTTCACTACACAAATCAGGGTGATTGGAGGCCCACTTTCGCAAGTTGAAACCTCCCTTTTGTAAAAGATAAATTAAATCCTTCCTCAGCTGTTGAGCCTCTTGCAAAGTTTGTGTCCCTGTTAAGAGATCATCCACATAGAAATCGCGTTTTACAATTGTGGATGCAAATGGAAAGAATTCTTGCTCGTCATCTGCAAGCTGTTGCAGAGTTCGCGTTGCGAGAAAAGGTGCACAAGATGTACCGAACGTAACAGTATTGAGGACATATATTTTTATCGGTTCTTTGGGATTAAAACGCCAAAGAATCCTTTGAAAGAGTCGATCATCGTGAGAAACTTGTATCTGCCTGTACATTTGTTGAATGTCAGCTGTCAATGCGTATGGAAACGAGCGAAAACGAGTAACGATAGAGAAGAGGTCTTCTTGGATTGTTGGTCCAACTAACAATGTGTCATTTAAAGATACCCCTGTTGAAGTTTTGGCTGAACCGTCAAATACAACCCATGTTTTTGTTGTGATACTATCCTCCTTTATCACCACGTGATGAGGAAGATAATATCCCGGTTTCGAAAGGTCTTGAGAGTCGACTAGCGACATATGTTTTTCGTCGAGATACCCTCGAATACAATCGGAATATTGCGCCTTGAGGTCGGGATTTTTTGACAGCTTTCTTTCGATAGCATAAAACCGTTGAAAGGCTATGTTGCGAGAATCACCTAAAACCCCTTTTTTATCGTTGAAAGGCAATTTGGAAACGTAGCGACCAGAGTGATTTCGACTGATAGTGTTAGAAAAATGTGTCTCAGCTGCTTGCTCGTCAGCTGAACGCATATTTTTTGGATTATCTTCCCCTAACTCCCATAAAATGGGCAAGTCCTGAAATTTTATTAGGTTACAAGAAACTTGACCTTGAGACTGATACCTTGGACCTGATAACTTAGAAGATTGATGACTGACATAACGACCAGAAAAAATCAAACCTAAATCTGTTTCCTGGAATCTTGCAGTTTGACCCTTTACGCGAATTTGACCTACCCGCAAAAGTTGATAGAAATATTCTGCGCCGATTATAATGTCAACCTCCCCTGGACTGTGAAAGGAGGGATCGGCGAGAAAGATGTCTTTAGGAATGTTTAATGAATTCCTGTCAATGAGTAAAGAAGGCATTAGCTCAGAAATTTCTTGGAAAATTAGAAATTGTAGGTCAAACTGTACATCATCGTATCTAGATCTGACTTGAGTTGATACTGTGTATTGGACATTTGACTGGAGATTTTCTACTCCCCTTAATTTAATAATAATTGGTTTTTTGGAAAGACCTAATGAGGAAGCCAATTTTTTAGTCATGGCATTGCATTGTGAGCACGAGTCTAGGAAGGCCCGACAAGTGCGATATTTGCCTTCTTTGTCTAGGATTTCTACTAGAGCTGTTCCTAAAATGACTTGTGATGGGGATTCACCTTGAAAATTAAGTAGTGTCGTTGTGGATGCCGTCGCTATTGATTCTTGAACTGCGACCTTATCTTGATCAAAATGTAAAAGTGTATGATGTCGTTTATGACACTTGAAACACGTGCGTCTACGACAATCGATAGTTTTGTGATTTTTTTGAAAACAATTATGGCAAATGGAAGCCCTTTCCACGACCTCATAACGCTGCTGAGAGGTCATGTTTTGAAATTGTTCACATGAATAAAGTGAATGTGTTTTTGAACAAAGCGGACAGACCAGTTTTGGTTTAAAATTATCTGAGTCAACTGTGGTAGACAAGCATGTCGAAGATGACTTGTAACGAGAATGCGCTGATTGTCCCTTGTGAGTGTCTTTATTTATGTTAAAAGGGTTCGAATGTGTACTTTCTATGAGTGCGCGTTGTTCTAAAAAGGCAATCATATTATTTAGAGACGGAAGTTCGGTGCTTCCAATCGATTCTTCCCATTTGTCAGGCGTATAGGTATTGAATTTTTCGCGCAAAATAAAAATAAGCAAGGTGTCCCACTCTTCTACGGGCTGTTCGAGAGCCTTAAGCGCTCTGTATCGTTTTTGAAAGTTATCCAGTAATGCACGAACTGTGAATTCTTTTGAAAGATTAGGTATTCGAAAGATTGCTCTAACGTGGCTATCGACAATAACCCTTCTATTATCATATCTCTTTTTTAAAAGATCCCACGCCAAATCATAATTAATCGCAGTTGTTTCTAGAGACGTTATCACTTCTGCTGCCTCGCCTTTCACGCATGCCTTGAGGTAGTGGAATTTTTGTATTGTTGGAATGTTCGGATTATCATGGCACATAGATTTAAAGGAATCATGGAATGTGAGCCAAGTCTCAAAGCTGCCGTGAAAGACAGGCGTCTGAATTTTCGGTAGTTCAAAACGTGCTTGCAAGCGTGAATCAAATTGATTGTGATTTTGATTACATAATTGAGCAAATCTATCATTAACATGTGATACGTTTTCCCGATCCGATTCTCCATTTAGGGATTCTGTTTGAAATATTTGATTATTTAGATCATTCGAACCTGAACTTGAATGTATGGTATGACTTACATTTTGAGGTGGGGCTGACCCACTCGAAGTTTCAAGATTAATAAAAATAGGATTTTTAATGTATTTTTTGAACAAACCACTAATTGTATGAAATCGGTTTTCAAAACTTGATCTTTCCTCATCTTCACTCGATATTTCAGAATCGTCGTCTATTAATTCTTCTAGACTACTTTGAACTTTCTCGAAACGATCCCAAAGCAACAAATGGATTTTCGATCTAGTTTCTAAATTCAGAGATTCAAAATCAGTCTTTGCGTTGATATTAGAAATTAAGGCTTCGGAGCAGCTCAACGATCGTTTAATATTACCCCGTTCCCTTTTCAACTTTTTTACTTCGTTTTCCGACATTGTAGATGTTTTATCTATTTTTTATTCTTTATCAACGCATTCCAACAAAATAAAATAAACTGCTACACACATTGAGATAAAAACAATAATAGAAACAGGAATGAGGTAAGTGAAAAGGTAATTGGTTTGACTTACTCGGAGCAGAGTGTGATGCGAAGGGAGCCCATGAACCTGTACGATGCGACGTTGAAGATTCTCCTGGAGCGACTGAATTTTTACGTTGAGGCGAAGTTTTTTATGGAACCGTTCATTCACATGAATATGGAAGCGGCTACCAAGGGCCCAGCCTTGGCTGATGTGGAATATTTTCTTTTCGTTTCCTTCTTTGGAATTTGAAGGTATTTTGGGACCTGGAAGTCCTCAGCTTGGAAGATTGCACAGTGCGTGGAAGCTTTCTTCTTACCAGTGGTTGATTTGACAGTCACTTTGAATGTTCTGAAATTTCACTTGAGTTCAGTAACCAAGTTCACTAAGTTCACCAAGAGATTGTGACGTATAAAATGTTAGCGAAGCACTTTGGTTCACACACCGATCATTCTGTGATTGAAACGTTAGTTAGAATATGAGCGGCTTATCACTCACACAATGATTTTGCTTCGAAACTTCACTTTTTGTTTGTCACCAATGTCACTCACTCAACACTTTTTCACTGAATTATTATCCGGCTATCGAAGGACCAAAGTTTTGTGAGGGGCTTGAAAAGACAGCTTTTTATTGTCCAATAAAAGGTCAATCAAATTTCATTTAAATTAATTAATTTAAGATGAGTGATAGTGATTGAAGCTGGCACTGGGTGAACTCGCGTTTAACATTAATGGTAAGAACAACTGCGCGCGATGAGAGATTCGCTCTCAGAGTTGATGTTTCTGCGGCGGAGTATGAATTTTGAATGACTATCTCGAGAGCCTTTTGACAATCGCTCCCACACCCTTCCACTAAGGTCATTTTTGACAAAGTCTTCTTCCTTCCGATTGGCCCAAATGCCTTAAGGGCGTGCCTACTATCGGTCCTTCTCTACAGGACAGTTTTGTATGAGTGGGGCAGTTAAGTGAGATATCTAAAGGCTAGACTTGAGGAAAAACCCAAGAGATTTTACAATTCGTGGATTTTGGGTTAATCTCTTGGCTAGTCTTAAAGGCTAACTGAAATTGCTATAATCCGGTTATTTAGAAGGGAACGAAGCAAATGTAAATCTAGTTGTGAAGCCTAAACCAATATGAAAATAAATTTCAACTTTCTCGAGGACCTTCTGGAACTTATCCTACCTTAGGTAATTTACAATTTCTAACAAAACATATTATTACACCGTAACATTGGTTTATAGATTATAATTATTTTTTTGAGGAGAAAAAAAGTTTCCAAAATGAATAAGGGAAAAGACATTATAAAGCCAATTATTGCTTTTCAAATTTATTAGTGGGCCATCTATTAGAGAAATTGAAAAAAAAAAATATTTCTTCAACAATCCGAAATTAATCCGCGGATTTCAGTTGCTATTTGGTGAAATTGAAGTGAAAGAGGAAAATCATCCGCTTAAATCCGATATTCGTCTAGTGCAAAACATCGACTCCGGAAACAGTCCGATTCTATTCAAAATTAATCCGCTGGTTTAAGTTGTTATATCGTGAAATGCAAATGAAATCGGAAAATCGTTCGCTTAAATCCGAAATTAATTCGGTCAAAACCATTGACTCCGGAAGCAGTGCGATTCTATCCAAAATGTATCCGCAGGTTTAAATTAAAATTTGGTGATATTCAAGTGGAAACGGATAATACTATTGCATAGTAGGGCGTATCGAAAAAAATTAAATTTTTTGCTTTCGTTTGTGGCTAGGGCGTCAGAAAAAAACCCACAAAAGTGATAATGAAACTTCGAAAACAAGCAAAAATAATGAGAATTCCGATAAAGACGTGAATAGTAACACGGAAAATGATGAGAAAGCTTTTGAACAAGGATGAGGATAACTATATGGTTCCGATAGAAAATGAATTTTTTCATGAAAGTGAATCTACAGCTCTCTTGGAAAGAAGAAGCAGTTGATGGGAATGATGAAAGATTTGATGACGATGTGGAAGAAGGAGCAGCTGATCGGAATGTTGATAGAATTAAAGATGATGTGAAAAAAGGAGCTTATAAGAATGATGATGGAATTGACGGTGATGTGGAGGGAACAGTTGATGGGAATGATGATGGAATAGTCCAAGATCCCACTGCATTTTTTGTGAAGTGATACGCCAGCAGGATAAAAGTTACTGGAGATGAAACCTTAGACCTAGACGATCAAGGAATAGCCCACCTGCCAGCGCCCAGTCGGTCAAAGGTGCGATAAAAATGGATTCTTAGCGACAGATTTTTCCAATATTCATCACTCATGAGCCAGCACACTGAAATCTACATCATATTGTAGAGGACAATTAGTACTTTCAGAAAATGTCCACCTGCCACCCCCCACTCGGTCAAGAACCCCCGTCAGGTGGTCCTAAAGGGTGTGATTAAAGTTAACTCAGTGTATATGTCGACCAGCACGATAAAACAAACGTAAATGAAAGCTCTGAGCCCTCTGTAGAGGAAAAACTTGTTCTTCCGGAGCTCAAGAGTAGTGCAATAGGTGACACGGGCATTTTTTCGCGAAATTTATTTACTTCGGCTGTAATACCCTTCACCTGGAATTACGAAATTTTCGAAACGAAGCATTCAAAAAGTTTGCAAAAATCTGAAAGCTTAAGAGCACGTTAAGACGTGTGGTGTAATAATAATTAATAAAAAGTATCCTAAATTTTAATAATTTCAGAGGAATGTTCCTACCAGTTCTATTGATGTAAGTGTTAGTGTGATGTCACAGCACGATACATAAATCAGGATCTAAATCGTTGACCTCTTCAAAAACTGTAAGAGGATCCATTCCGGTCCCTTCGTAAGAATAACATGCGGCTGTGAGCGAACAGTAGCAGTCACATAAAAAATAAATGGGACTCGAAGCATTTTCCTAAATTTCAATTCGAAACAAAACTTGACATATTTTTCTTCGGCATGGGCTATTTCTTTTTAATTAAAATAAAAATAATTATTTTAAATAATTTAAAATCCTTTCAATTTATTACTTTAATAAATTAACAATTGTGTCCCAAAATTTTTTTTAGAAAAAGTTTCTCAAAAATTTTTTTTTCAAATTTTTTTTTTTAAATTGAAAAAAATTTTTTTTCAATTTTTGTTTTTCAAAATGTTTTCAACATTTTTTTTTAAAGAAACAAATTTTTTAAACAAAAGTTCTTTTCAACAATTTTATTAGAAAATTTTTTCTTTGAAAAATTGTTTCTATGAACAATTTTTTTACATAATTTTTCCGGACAAAATTTGTTTCAATAACATTCATTTGTGTGAAATTTTTTTTCCGAAACAATTGTTTTTCCTAAATTTGTTTCTGTACAACAACAAATTTTTAGAAAAAAACATTTTGAAGAAGTTGAAAAAAGAAAAGAAAAAAAGTTGTGAAAAAAAATTTTGAACACAATTTTTTGACAACAAATTTTTCAAAAATAAATTTTTTCAGAAACATTTTGGGAAAGAAATTTTTGGACATAATTTTTAATGGATCAAAATAAATAATTGAAGGGATTCCAAATTAATTGAAATAATTACTTTTAATTTTTGAAAAATAGGTAATGCCGAAGACAAAAATGTAAACTTTGTAGGTTCTGAGTGCCTAGAAGGAAGGGTTTCGTAGAAAATTGAGACGTTAATAATTGAAGTCTTAGCATAACCTGAAAACAAAATATGTTCAAATTTTGGAAAAAAAATTGTTTCGGAAAAACAATTTCACACAAATGAATGTTATTGAAAAAAATTTTGTTCGGAAAAATTATGTAAAAAAATTGTTCATAGAAACAATTTTTGAAAAAAAAAATTTTCTAATAAAATTTTTGGAAAAAAATTTTGTTTAAAAAATTTGTTTCTTCAAAAAAAAAATGTTGAAAACATTTTGCAAAACAAAAATTGATAAAAATTTTTTTTCAATTTTTAAAAAAAAATTTGAAAAAAATTTTGAAAAGAATTTTCGAGAAACTTTCTCTAAAAAAATTTTTGGGACACAATTGTTAATTTATTAAAATAATAAATTAAAAGGATTTTAAATTAATTGAAATAATTATTTTAATTTTAATTAAAAAGAAATAGCCCATGCCGAAGAAAAATATGTCAAGTTTTGTTTCGAAATGAAATTTAGGAGAATGCTTCGAGTCCCATTTATTTTTCATGTGACTGCTACTGTTCGCTCACAGCCGCATGTTATTCTTACGAAGGGACCGGAATGGATCCTCTTACAGTTTTTGAGGAGGTCAACGATTTAGATCCTGATTTATGTATCGTGCTGTGACATCACACTAACACTTACATCAATAGAACTGGTAGGAACATTCCTTTGAAATTATTAAAATTTAAGATACTTTTTATTAATTATTATTACACCACATGTTTTAACGTGCTCTTAAGCTTTCAGATTTTTGCAAACTTTTTGAATGCTTTGTTTCGAAAATTTCGTAATTACAGGTAAAGGGTATTACAGCCGAAGTAAATAAATTTCGCGAAAAAATGCCCGTGTCACCTATTTCAGTACTCTTGAGCCCTGGAAGGACAAGTTTTTCCTCTACAGAGGGTTCAGAGCTTTCATTTACGTTTGTTTTATCGTGCTGGTCGACATATACACTGAGTTAACTTTAATCACACCCTTCAGGACCACCTGACGGGGGTTCTTGACCGAGTGGGGGGTGGCAGGTGGACATTTTCTGAAAGTACTAATTGTCCTCTACAATATGATCTAGATTTCAGTGTGCTGGCTCATGAGTGATGAATATTGGAAAAATCTGTCGCTAAGAATCCATTTTTATCGCACCTTTGACCGACTGGGCGCTGGCAGGTGGGCCATTCCTTGATCGTGTAGGTCTAAGGTTTCATCTCCAGTAACTTTTATCCTGCTGGCGTATCACTTCACAAAAAATGCAGTGGGATCTTGGACTAGAATGGACGATGATGTGGAAGAAGGATCAGTGGACGGGAATGATAATAATTGATTCAAATAGTTTTTGTTTTACTGTTCTCTAAACTGTATGCTATTATTGTACGTAATATTTCACTATTCAACATACTTCGTTCGAAAGTGTTCTAATTTCTTTCCTAAAAGTGCATTAAAAATGTTATAAAAAATGACTTCTCGTACAACTTTTTATCATCCTGTTTCCGCTAATTTATAAGTAAATACTCTATAACTGTATCGAATTTCATTTTTTTAGTTCAGTTCGCTATACCGGATAAGATAATAATAACAAGAATAACTAGAATAACTAGAATAACTGGATAAATATTAGGCAAAGACGAATAAGATCTAAATTATTCGCATTTGTCAGAAAGGACCAATTTCGGAATTAACCGGATGAGATCCGGGTTAATCGCATTCTTAAAAATCGTACAAATTTCGGACTTAACCGGATTAATCGCATCCGCCAGACCGCACAAAACATGGACATGGCCGAACACGAACGGGCAAAAATCGGACTAATCGCATCCGTCAGACCATATAATACACGGTCATGACCGGACACAATCCGGATTCATCACATCCGACAGACCCTAGAAAACACGGACATGAACGGTCACAATCCGGATTGATTGCGTCCTTCAGACCGTACAAAACACGTACTCAACCGGACACATTCCGGATTTATCGCATCAGGCAAACCGTACAAAAAACGGACTTGACCGGACACAATTCTGGTCATTTCTCACAAGCGCTGAAAATTTTCTTGGTTAGTATATAAGGACCGTTTCGACCGATGTACTCAGCGTGCGATATTCTGCGTCAGTGAAGTGCGTTATATGTAGTAGTGTTAAGTTATAAGCTATAAAAATAGGTTTGTGAGCGTCAAATAAATGAAGAATGCATTTCTTGAATGTAAACTGCTGATATAACCTTGTTATATAACATTTATTCGGTCCGTCAGACCGCACAGAAAACGCACATGATCGGATACAATCCGGATTGATCGAATCTGTCAGACCGTACAACTTTCGGATTCTACCGGCCAATATACAGATTTATTATTTTTTTTGTTCTACTTCATTCTGAAAATTTGTAAATACACCGGGATAGAATCCGGATGACGACCAGGACACAAGCCGGATTGATAGCATCCGTCAGATCGTACAAAATACGGACTCAACCGGATCTAACCCGGACTGATGGAATCCATCAGACCGTACAACTTTCGGATTCTACCGGATGATATTCGGATTAATTTCCGTGCTCCTTCGACAGGACAAATTTCGGAAAAATTCTGGATTCGGAAATTTGTCCGAAATTTGTCCGGAATTTTGAGCAGGGATAGGCGTGAAAAACAATTATTGTCCGATACACTTTTATCTCAGTTCTATATTTTTTCATGAAAATCTAGTTCATTTTTCTCAACATGATTTTTGAAAATCTCAAATTCTCAAAATGATTTTTGAAAATCTCAAATTTTCGAAATGTGAATTTCAAAAATCTAAAAATTATGCTGTGTTGTGCTAGGCATGAAAATCAACTATTTTCCTATAAACTTCCAACTCAGGTCTATATTTTTTCACGAAAATCTAGATTATTTTTCTCAAAATGATTTTTGAAATTCAAAAATTTTCAAAATGCGAATTTCAACAATGCAAAAGTTGCGCTGGGTTGTGCTAGACGTGAAAGACAAATATTTTCCCATACACTTTCAACTCAGGTGTATATTTTCTCATGAAAAACGAGTTCATTTTTCTCAAAATGATTTTTGAAATTCCAAACATTTTCAAAATGCG
>CAKNXH010052511.1:0-10639 GCA_932178445.1 Andricus quercusramuli
TATATATATATCTATTTCAATACTCTCTCTTTCTCCTTAATATTAGAATAATTAAGTCTAAGATTGAACAAGCATAAAGGATTGTGTACATGCAGATTCAACCCTGTTAAAAGTCACGTAGACCGGGCCTACGTGATCAACTCCACACGTTATGGCGTACGTGAGCTCGCTCCTATTGGTCAAGCTTAACGGCTGGGCCTTGCGCTTGGGTCCCCCGCTCTAATGCCACCCTTGCACGTAAGCCAAAAAACAGAGGCTATAAAGGTATGTAGGGCAAGGCTTGAGATCAGATCTCTTTCGTTTGCCAAACATAAAACTTACATCGCTCTAAAATAAAGTTTTGAATATTTTATAAGTTGGACTTAGAAAATATCTTTAAAGTCTTAAGCTCCGCGTAGCTTCGCGGCTAATCTAGAATAATAAATTACGGGTATTTTACTGTTGAATTAAGAATCTTAAAATCTAATACGGTTTAGACTAAACTTAGATTAAATTACTTTAAATTAAACCATGTGTTGTTCATTCTGGATTATTGTGTGAATTAGTGAATAAAGTGTCATAATAACTGAAATGATTTAGAATTAATTTAATTTGTTCTTCCTTTTATTTGCTTTCAAATTAATTGGTATTTCGCGGTAGTCGGTTTCCATCGACAGAAGTCAGCGACGAACCACCTGAGAAAGCACAACCAATCAACGTTGGGTTGTAATTTTCCTAGCAGATCCAACGGACCAGGACGTAACAATGGTGTAAATTACGGTAGGTATTAACTTGTCCAAAATTTAATTTTCCCTAAAACTCATTTTGCCGAAAAAATCACTAGATTACCTGCCGCCTTCGAAACAATTGATAAATGGGCTTCTGCTTTGCCAATTAAAATTGGCTAGTAATCTAGTGATTTTTCCGGCAAAATGAGTTTTAGGGAAAATTATATTTTGGACAAGTGAATACCTACCGTAAATTACGTCTTGCTCTATATATGAGGGCGACACCTCTGAGGCGGAAAATTGAAACCTCGAATCAGACAGCCAATCAGAGGTTTTCTACATGTATTTTACATATTCCAGGCATTTTACGTAAAATACCTCCTTTAGGTATTATACGTGAAAAACTTCCAGTTACGCGTAACTGCACATCCCTGGTTGACATTATTATTTTTCAATTAACAATATAGGCATTGAAAAAAAAACTCTTACGCCCTTACGAATGCTGATACCAGAAATTCAAAAAAGTGAGGTTATGCACAGTTCTACAGGTCCGTTATCTTGGTACGTAATTTACTAGGTATTTTACATGTTTTCTACGTGAAATACTTCACTTAGGTATTTTACTTCAAAACCGTCCAGTTACGCGTAATTGTACATCCCTGGATGTGGCGTCGGAGATGTGCAGTTACGCGTAACTGGAAGTTCTTTACGTATAATACCTAATGGAGGTATTTTACGTAAAATACCTGGAATATGTAAGATACATGTAGAAAACCTCTGATTGGCTGTCTGATTCGAGGTTTTAATTTCCCGCCTCAGAGGTGGCGTCTTCATATATAGAACAAGGCGTAATTTACATCATGTAGAAAACTGATGACGTAAAATACCAGGTAAATTACCGTAGAAAACCAAGTAAATTACCACGAGTATTTTACTTACCCATCACTGTGTGGCGTAATGCAAAATTATGTTATAGAATGCGTCAAGGTTAGGAACTACATATATAACACTATATATGGATTTTGTGATTTCACAAAATCTACTAGTAAAAGATACCAACTCCTTTTGACGGAAATCAAATTAATGGAAAAATTTATAATCCAACATTGCAATCAAAAGTAAGAATAAGATGTTGCTTTCTCTCTCTCCCTGAATATAAAAGGAGAAATATGTTTTTCTTTTGTAAATAAGAATAATTGTAGATTAATTCAGTTAGCTTATAACAGATCAAGGAAATTATAACCTTTAATTTCCCGAGAACCATGAGAGCATCACATTCGTACAAAGATAAGACCAATTAAATAATAATAAGGATTATTGATAAGATTGATAGATATATGTAAACTTACTTCTTGATAATATCGTTAAATTATGATTTTAAGCTTTCCTTTGCTAAATATAAGACGTAATTTCTAAATGTTCAAGTTTTAACAAGATTTCTCTTTGATCTTTCTCATTCTTTGATGTTAGGGAATAAGCATTGCTTGTTTACTTCCAAAAATGACACGTGAACATAAAAACCTCGTTTAAGGAAATATACATCATCACTTTTGACATGGGTTTCAACGCAACTTTTGCTTTAAACCGAGATAATAAATCGTTCTGTGTTTCAACAGGTTCTAACTGGTTAAAATCACTTCAACTACTTTAACAAGGAAATGTTATTGCTTCTTAGAATTTTTATGCTCTGGTAAATAGCAAAATTAAATAACGGTTCTTTTGATGTAAGGGACCGTGGGACCATTTTTTGTGTGCACATACGGGTTTAGCGAAGCAAAAATATAGCTTGCGAGTCTGAACTTGCAAAAGGGGCAGGTCCTGACTTGATGAAATAAATGTTATGATATTATTGGTTAATATTAGGACGGCCATTACATTTTCATGATGGCCGGTTGTCTGTTTCACCCCTACTATAGGAATTATAGTTTCGGGAGAAAGTCAAATCATCAGATCTTCGTTAGCTTTTGCAAGGCAATTAGCACCGCGCGCCGTGATTGTAATCTCAATTAATCGTTTCTCCTGCTAATGATTATTATTATTTATTAATAATAATCATTAGTCCAACCTAGCCTTCGACCACAGCGCTGAGTGCCAACTTATGGATTATGTGTTCTTGCAAAAAGGAAATCTTGTAAACTGTAAATTCCAGAACTTTATCGATGAATGCAATTACTGAGTGAAATCGTTAGGGTTTTAACTTTTAACATCAAAGATAAATAAATCAACTAGTAATCATCAAGAAAAACCGAATTTGGAATTATTTCTAAAACCGAAATTCAAATCCCAATTCCCTTGGTTCGTGATTTTTTAAAAGCACTCAATAACAGAGGATCCCGCCGGAATTCGAATCCGATCCAGAGGAAGCAGCCAATCGACGGAGTATCAATCAGTAACCAGTGGAAGTGTGGGGACTCGCCGCTAGGCGGCTACCGCTTGCTTGTGCAGGCCTTCTCGCAATCAAAGAGAGGGTTTGCACATTTAAGTAAGGTGCCGAGTCCCTTCCTCCCCAGAGCGTCTGTGGCAGGGTCCGCCCACATGCCACATTGATGAGTCCAGTTGCGGACCCGGGACGAAACGCATCTCTCCTTTTTATCGGCTGTGCGGCAACCATGTGCGTCTCACCGCGACAAAGCTTCGTGCCAATTTCACCTGACGAAGCCAAGGATAAAAATGGACGCTGGAGACGCTACCAATATTTCACTATCAGCAAATCTCTTCAAATAACTTGGCATGGCGGTCCGCCTTGCTTTAATCACTATGGCTACAAACGCCACATTTTGACCAGCATTTTGCTCAAAATTCTGCAACGCTTTCCACAGAGAATTTTTATATTTCTCGCGTGTTTTTTTGCTCGGATTGCTACGATGCCTGACGATAATCCAGACCCCGCGACGGTCCCATCCGCGGACGTGTTCCAAGTTCTGCGGCGACTCGCGGATATCGAGGGTAAACGGGTCGAATCTGTTTCCCCTAAAATATCACCTTTCTTTCGCGATGATCCTCTTTCATTTTTTGTCGTGGCCAAAGCATCATTTAAAAGAAGCAGTATCACTGCTCAATCTACCATGGCACAGCATCTGATTGCAAATTTAGACCGCGATTTGATCCCCCACATCAGAGACATCGCCACCATGGACCCTTTTCCAGCAGACGTGTATGATCAGATAAAAAATCGCTTAATTTCCGGTTTTTCTATCTCGGACGAATCGCGTCTCAGACAATTATTAAAGGGGGAGGTCATATCGGAGGGTAAACCTTCTCTCTACTTGTCACGATTACGCGCTCTAAATGACGGGGGCTGCTCGGATGCAGTGTTAAAAAGCGTTTTTCTAGAACTATTGCCTTCACACGTTAGAGCACTTGAGGAAATCAAACAAAATTTTTCTTTGAATTGGGACCTAATAATAACTTCAATGGAACTGACCCCTCAGGAATTGATTGAAATTGACGGATTTTTTATTAACAACCCGGACTGGCAGGTCTCTGCTATACTTTACATCGGAAGCAGGTGGGAAATTTGTATTACAACGCATATTGGTATCGCAAGGTTCATCATTTCCATTCATCCTGATTCTGAAACGGACCCTGATGACTTAGGACTTGGTACCGAACCTAAAATCCGTTTCTGCAAGGTTAAATCAGACGAGGACGGGTTCCAGATTAAAATATTAATCGGAAATACTGGCAACAACGTAATCATCACTATCGACAAGGAAGACGTATCACTTCTACGAATTCATTCATTTTGGATTGCTAAAGGTTTACTTCGAAGGACTACTTGCGGATAGCTGGGAATTGTCAAGGACCCTCTAAATTTTCCAGGAAGCATCCAGAGTCTAAGGATTTTCCTGAGGAATCCCTGACGCTAAATACTTCACAGGAATTTGGTCAACAAAACCACTAGTGAAGTGTAAATTGCAGTGAATTTTCTCAATTGAAATAATGAGAGAGAAAAACAAAGTTAAGTGATTTTAAAGGAATTTTGAATTTTAATTGTCAAAATTAAATTCATAATATTATCTTTCCTGGGTAAAGTAAACTGAGGAGAGTGGCAACCTTATAATTAATCTTACGATAATTTTTATATATTTATATAAATGAATGATGACGTCCCTTTACCCTCTAAAAGAAGTCAACATAATTACAGGAAGATGACCCCTACTCTATAGATGACTTTGTTCACATTGAAGTATCCTTCATTCAGAATAGGGACGAAAAACTTGAGTGGGGATGCTTGGCGTGCATGGGAATTTTCCTTAAAAATGTGGTCGATTGGTAAGATGCCTGGGAGGAGAAGACGTTGCATATGGGGTAAAATTTCCCAAGTGTCCCCGCCTAAAATTTTGTTGTCGCCTATCTTATTCAAACTCCGCCAGATTGTAGTGCTAGTGGACCTCTTTAAATTCTGTAAAGGAAGCGCACCTAGTATAACGGGTTGTCAAGATACAGGGGCCCGAATTTTCGACGATTCACCCCGACTGCTAACCTTCAATTGTACATAACTCCCGTTAAAATTATTCAATTTAACTTTTTTATGAGGGTTTTGGAAAGGTATTTTAACAAGGTTTACAACAAAAATAACCATTGAACGATAAAAAAATTATTTCACCTTGATTTTTCATTTTAAAAAACATTTTTGTGATTTTCTCCCAATGCGGCATTTTTGATATTGTTTTAATTAGGCTAGAAAAAAAGCTTGATTTTTTCTTTTGAAAAACCCCCCAGAACGAAAATGGGATGGAAAGTATTGGTTGAGTTGTAGAAGGTCATAAGAGCGCGGGTGCCCCGCGTCAACGAGTCACGGCGCTACCAGGCGTGCTGTGTGACTCAGTTGTTCTAATAATTGATAAAAATGATTTTTCAGTTAACATATAACGAATACTTCATTTTATTCTGACTTTTTGATAGTTTCAGAACGATTATGATATCTCGTGGCCACGAAAACAATAGATTTTATCTCAAATTATAATTTTCACCTGATTCGCATTTTTTTTGTATCTGTAGTCATAGTAAACAAATGAAAATTGAACTCTTTGACATCTGCAGCTAACACCATACGTATCATTCACTCCGAAAACGGTTGCTCTCGCTTCGCTGAATCGTAGATTTGTGGCATTCATACCTTATTTTAGACTTCGTCAGTAATTGTACTGGTCCTTTTTTATACTTACAACTACAGTTGTAGTTTGATTTTGTGCAGCAGGTAAAAAAATATTTCATTGATCAGTACTTTTTCACAATGAAGAGACGGAGGAGCTTCGGTCATCGTTGTTGTAATCCTTTTCAAAAGGATAATCATAAGCTCACATCTGATCTAAGACCGATTTCTTTAAAACTTCGAGAAAAGTACCCTAGCATATCAACCGATTCTAAAGTATGTGGATCGCGCAGAAAAGAGATGTATAAATTTTCCCTATTTTCTCCTTCGTTTAATGAAGTAGATCCCATGATTGAAGATGAATATGCCCTCATTTCCAACAACAATGCATCCCTTTTTGAAAGCGACATATTATCTGGAATTGAAAATGAGGTATTATTTGAAAGAGATTTTCCTGTAAATGATGAAGCATTTCCCTCTCCGTCAACATCAAAAACTAAGAGATTTACAAATTATTGTAGCAATGAAGAGCATGAGTCGGCAATGGAGATTCTTCAACAAATCAAAGGAAAATTTAAAAACTCTTCCAGTAATTCGGAAAAATTTTTACTTTTGACACTGGCACCAAAGTCTTGGGGTCGCAGGAGATTAGTTAAAGAATTCGGGGCTTCTGAACGCCAAGCTCGAAAAGCGAAACAACTGGTAGCAGAAAATGGTATTTTGACATCTCCCAATCCAAAAAAAGGTAGAGCTTTAGCCCATGAAACAGAGATTTTGGTTAAAGATTTTTTCCTTGATGACGAAAATAGTCGTATGATGCCCGGAAAAACAGATTTCGTCTCAATTAAAAAAGATGATGGCTCCCGCGAGCATATTCAAAAAAAGTTGATTCTGTGCAATCTTTCGGAATTATACAGCAATTTTAAAAATCAGTACCCCGAAATTGAAGTAAGTTTTTCAAAATTCTCACAACTCAGATCTCGTCAATGCGTACTCGCTGGAGCTAGTGGAACTCATAATGTTTGTGTGTGTGTCCACCACGAAAACGTTAACCTAATGCTTGATGCTGTGAAAATAAAAGAAATAACCCGTGATACTGAGTCCCCTATTGTAACACATCATGACGCTATCAAAAAAATCATATGTAGTAGTCCTAGTCCAGAATGCTACCTTGATGAATGTCAATCATGTCCCAGTACAGATGCTCTTGAAGATTTTTTGAAATCGGTTTTTGCAGATCATTCCATTGATAGAATAGAATATCAATGTTGGCAACAAACTGATAGAAGCACATTGCGTACTGAGGTCACTGATGCAGAAGATTTTGCAGAAGAACTTGTCGAGCGTCTATTTAAATTGAAGTCTCATTCTTTCATAGCTAAGCAGCAGTCTTCCTTTTTTAAACATCTAAAGAATAGCTTGAAAGAAGGAGAATTTCTCATTCTATGCGATTTTGCTGAAAACTATGCATTCGTAGCGCAAAATGCCGCACAGTCGTTTCATTGGAACAATGATCAGGTCACGATTTTTACAACTGTCATCTATTGCAAAGAGGGTAATGAATTAAAACATCGCAGTCTAGCTCTCTTATCCGACAACCTAAATCACGACACAATATCTGTTTACGAATTTCAGAAAGTTATAACCAAATACCCAAAAGAAAATTTCAAACCAAAAAAAATTATTTACTTCACCGATGGTGCAGCACAACATTTTAAAAATAAGTACAATTTTGCAAATCTGCTGTGTCATGAAGCAGACTTCGGTATTCAGGCGGAATGGCACTTTCACGCGACTGCACATGGAAAAGGACCATGTGATGGAATTGGGGGCAATTTGAAAAGACTCGCCGCACGTGCAAGTCTCCAGGCGTCGTCTCAGAATCAGATTTTGACTGCTGATGCTCTATATCAATGGGCTAAAAAAAACTTGCCTGAAACGGTAGTATTTTTCATCTCCAAAGAAAATCATGCCGCCGCTGCTGAAAACCTTAAAACTCGATTCGACTCTGCAAAGACTGTGCCGGGTACACAAAAATACCATTCCTTTGTACCCTCTTCAGAGTCGACTCTCATTTTGAAGAAGTATTCGTCATCTCCACAGTATGACATTTTCCCGAAGAGAAAAATCGCAAAGAGATCGCGAAGAGAAGAGCAAAGTGAACGTTAAGCTGAATCAAAAATCACTTTTTAAGTAACACAGTGAGAGGCAAGGGGACTCATACCAAAAAGCACCCCAAAACGTGAGAGGCGAGGGGACTCACATAAAAAAGCACCCCAAAACGTGAGAGGCAAGGGGATTCACACCAAAAAGCACCCTAAAACGTGAGAGGCAAGGGGACTCACATAAAAAAGCACCCCAAACGTGAGAGGCAAGGGGACTCACATAAAAAAGCACCCCGAAATGTGAAAGGCAAGGAGACTCACGTCAAAAATTGTTAAATGCAAAGAGATTAACACCAAAAAAACTCATCAAAACGTGGGAAGCAAGACGACTCATTAAAAATAATTTCAAAATGTAACAGATAAGCAGAACCATCCACCAAAATCGTTAATGATTTTATTATTAACTATCGTTTTCCTACAATGGAACCATTTGAAAATTTTAAGTAAGAAAATATGTAAATCGTTCCCCAGCTACATGAAAGTAAGGATAAAATGAAATATTTGTTATATGTTAATTGAAAAATCATTTTTATCAATTATTAGAACAACTGAGTCACTACAGCACTCCTAGTAGCGCCGTGGCTCGTTGACGCGGGGCACCCGCGCTCTTATGACATTCTACAACTCAACCAATACTTCCCATCCCATTTTCGTTCTGGGGGGTTTTTCAAGAGAAAAAATCAAGCTTTTTTTTCTAGCCTAATTAAAAAAATATCAAAAATGCCGCATTGGGAGAAAATCACAAAAATGTTTTTAAAAATAAAAAATCAAGGTGAAATAATTTTTTTATTGTTCAATGGTTATTTTTGTTGTAAACCCTGTTAAAATACCTTTACAAAACCCTCATAAAAAAGTTAAATTGGATAACTTTAACGGGAGTTATGCACAATTGAAGATTAGTAGTCGGGGTGAATCGTCGAAAATTCGGGCCCCTGTATCTTGACAACCCGTTATACTAGGTGCGCCCCCTTTACACAATTTAAAGAGCTCCACTAGCACTACAATCTGGCGGAGTTTGAATAAGATAGGCGACAACAAAATTTTAGGCGGGGACACTTGGGAAATTTTACCCCATATGGCCCTTCCACGGGAATTCTGCAAACCTAAGGAATGTCCCAAATGCGGGTATTTTATCCATGTTTTAAAACAGGCTACGACATGCCTGTCTTGCATGTATGCTATCAGGGCCGCCCTTCGGGAGAGGTTAGATCTGGAGGCATCCTTGGAGGAATGGGGGGAAGAGGTTATTAAAGAATAATGTATGATTTTAAGAGAAGAATAATATTTTTTTTAAATCTCGCGGGAAATATTAAAATAGTACCAACATAAAAATGTCAAATTCTGAATAATAAAATTTAAAAATTTAGTAAAGAAACATAGCCAAGACAACTAAAATATAAACAATAGGTAACAATAAAAAGGAATGGATGTTTTGTAAATGACCTGATCGGATTTAATGAGATTAAAATTTTTTTTGGGGCCCTAATTAACCCTAAAAATTCAACCTACTACTTGCAAGCTCTTTTTAATTATATGGATCCCAATCTTAGAACTTTTTGTAATCAATCATTGTACTTATTCATGTAATACGCATTATTATATAAAGTTGCTTAAAGTGAAACAAAAAAAAATATAATGGAAAAAACGATTAAATTAAACCTATATTGGCTGTAAGAGCTATCAGAGAAAAAGAGGAGCAGGATCCCGGACCATCACAGGTAAAGGAAATATTTAAATAAAAAAAAGGGGGAAAAATTGCGACTGCAATATACATGGAAGAAATCACGTGTCTATAATTTATTAAATTTATTAACATCATTTTAATACAGTAAATAACATACAAATTAAATCAATTATTTTAAAATAAAATGTATAAATAATATAAGGAAGAAGTATAATGAAATTAAATTAATATAATTAAATAAAAATATTATGAAATTCAAATTATTATGCTGAGGTTATGATTAAATGATTATCATTGAATAAAGTTAAATTCCTTCGGGAATTAATTTACACTTATAATTCCTTTTGTTATTATTATTCAATTGTTCAATTTAATGAATGTTGGAAAGGAGCTCGAAAAAAAGGGGAGGAAAGGGGAATTTTATTTCATACACATGAATAGGGACATTTGCATATAAGCCATAAATTTATTATAAATAGAACTATATTGCATTATCTCTTTTTGATTATATATACATATGTATATGAAATGTGTATATCGAAGTCGCGGACAATTCGTCTAACTGTGACGGAGTCTACAAAAGTTTTCAAATGGAAGCTAAAGTAAATATGCAACCTGAAGAGGCCACTACGGCCAAATCTTCGCGAGGAAAGCGACAGGGAAAAGGTAGCAAGCAGCGTGGCGTTGGCAAGTTGAGAGATCGGCTTAACGAGACACAGTACCATCAATGAAGAGAAGAGGTAATGAAGAGATTAGGTATATTTGATGAAGAGTGTATTGCCGTAACACCGCAGGAAACCGCTGTTCCTTTGCCCGTTGCTACTCGTGGTGTGGGATTCGCATGTAGTATTGGCAGTCGAAATGGGTACCTGGCAGATTATTAAGTTATAGTTATTAAGTTATATATATATACAGGGTGTCCCAGACTCAAGTGTCCGGACTTATATAGCCATATAAAAATTAAAAAAATAAATAGAAAATTCCT
>CAKNXH010052512.1:0-14105 GCA_932178445.1 Andricus quercusramuli
TATTACTGAGAATATAACCGAGAAATAAATTCTCTGAGAATTTACGAATTTTTTCTATTAAATCAGAGAATTTAATGTATCCGTTAACTCAGAACGATTTGTTAATGTTAAAAAGCTGAAAACCATATTTTAAATTTTAAACTAAGCATCCCGTCAAATTTTCATTGAGTTCATACTTCGTCCCGTGCCAGTCGTACGCATTTAGGTGAGGTTAGGTGCCGGTACTGCGGTGCATCGTGCTCGCGCGTACACTGAGCTATGATTTTGGTGAATGTCCATGTCCATCAAGTCAATGATCAAGTTTATGCGCTATTAGCCATAATAGAGGTGATTATTGAATAGCTCTGTATAATAAACTGTAGTTTTATATAGTATTAGTATATATTTCATCATTATGAGCTTTACTTATGTTGTTAATAAGAGAAACTTTTTTACGAAACTTGTTATTAATCTAGTCAGATAACTTCATTCAGATTATAGGTTATATCAGCATTTAACTCTGTAAAAGTTTTTAGTTTTCGGCGTTGTGGGATATTTTGTTCTTGAAGTGCATAAACAAAATACTTTATCATTAAAATATGTGCTCAGATTGTCATCTTGTTATATTTTAGATCCTTCAAATGGGTACAAAGGAAAGGTTACGTAATTATATCTTAGCCTATAAAAATGAAAATACCAAAGTGCCTTATTTGAAATAATTATTATAAGAAAATTTTAGACACACGGACGGGAACATAGCGATTTAAGTGCAAATTTTGTAGTGCACTTTACGAAAAAAATGCTACTAGGCAAAAAAATCACCTCTTGAAATGTGAATCTTGCCCGCATGCAGTAAAGAACTTATTGAATCGAAAAGATATTTCAACGGTCGTCGATGATAAAACTAAAAATCAAGGTAATATTAACTTTTTTCAAACACTTTTTTTCAACGCGGAGTTAAATAAAGAAATGATTTTCAATTCTTAATTAATAACAAAAAACCTCCAACTTTAGTTTACAAAACTTCCACATTCATATTTTATTCAGATGTAATCTAAATATGTTTCTTATCTAAATTAGTTTCATATTGTATTGTTTTATTATAAGTTACTTTTAATATAAATAATGTACCCTCAGCTAAATCGGCAAGTGTAATAGAAGTTGAAGAAAATATCGGAAATGTAACACAGAATATAGAGACTACTGAATCTTCAACAGAACTATTTTCTTTGAATAAATACATTGATGCAATTTCAAAGAATAAAGAAGCTGTAGTAGCTGTACCATCAACTATCCAACGATCAGAGGAAGAAAAACCTGCTCTGACACCATTTTTTGACACGATTTCCGAGAAAGAGCAAGTACGTTAAAATACTTTTTGCATGTATACACATTCTTTCTTAAAATTATTTGCAACTTTGAACGTAGTGAATCAACGTAAATCATTAAAGTGAACTGAATTACAAATAAAGAATCAGAACGTATTTTCTAGACAAACACGTATTATTAAAAAAATTGCAGAAGTATTTAAACATATCATTTTATTTTTATCATTGATATGAAGAACTTATGACGTCTAGAAAGTACGTTTATTTTGCGACTCACCAGAAACAACAAATGTTTAAACAAACTGAAATCGTTCAAACATTTTAAAATTAGTTTAAAGGCGAATGAGTATTCTTGAATTTCCGATCAATGTTTTTTGTTTTTATTACACCAGTTCCCGTTAGATCACTGAAGTTAAGCAGTGTTGGGCGCGGTTAGTACTTGGATGGGAGACCGTTCGGGGAATACTGCGTGTTGTTGACCCGTCGTGGGTGTGGTGGACCCACACTGGTAGTATTTATCCACCTAGAAACACTACCCGAATCGGGTAGTGAGGCAATGAACTTTCGAGTTCGAAATGCTAATCAATTTTTTTTTTGTTTATTTAGAAATATTCTTTGCAGAAAAATAAAATCCACGTATCACAAATGAAAACCATCGTGTTGAAGACCACCAATGTGGATGTTCATGTTCATTCCCCCACTTCACCCCACCCTGCTCACGCTACAAACATAATGCCAGAATTGTAGTAACTATTTTTCAATCAAATCATTTTTTCTGCCAATTCCAACTTCTTCAGGATAAAATTATGTGTGATTATGTCAGTATATAATTTTTATTCAGTTTCTTTGTTTTTTAAATTCATTTCGAAAAGACAATACATCTATAAATTAAGTTCGAAGAATAGCGAACAGTTCGCGTACAATAACATTATATAATATAGTATCGTTGTTTGCTACGATTTTTTTTTTTCATTAATTTGAATAACTATATCATTAAACCTGGAATTTTCCAGTGACATAAATCTTTGCTCCTATTAACCACGTGCTACATCATTGAATTCTGGTAAAATAATGCCCGTTAATGGCTAAGCGCTCCAGTGGACAACAGGAAGAATACTTTGCCGATAAAAAATACAATCCTTGATACAGTGACGTAGTCTTAGCAGCTGATGAAATGTAATGCCCTGCATCTCGATGTCAGGACAGTAAATTTCCTGCTTCCTGCGTGCAGAACAGTTCTCATTATCGTCTTCAGAAATGGTTACCTCCTCTTTCGCAATATCCATACAAATTGCTTAAGATCCATGGCTCGAAGTATACACAAGCCTATAAGGTTCAAAAGCGACACGTTCTCAAGGTCGAGATAAACCATTGTTTGAGAAATAAGCCCATATGTCTTCGAAGACATTATCCAGTTTTTAGCTAGTGTTCCAGTCAAAAGCGTGCCCTTAGCATTTTTTGCTGACCAAACAGACTATAGGCGGAAACTTTACATCAGGGTTGTCCTCTGTAATTGGTGCCGACTAATGTTTTTATTTTGTTTTCTTGTAGGGGGCTGCGCCCCCCGAGCCCCCCGTGGGGGCTCTGTCCCTCGGCCCCGCTGGGGCTTTGCCCCAGACCCCTTAACCACCCAACTTTTCGTCAAGTCTACATATCTCGGGTTTTGCATAGTATTCTTTAAAGAAAAATAGTGTTCGATACTCGAGTCCTCACGGGCGATTTGGTCACTACTCGTGTGAAGGAGCTGCGTGAACCCGAGGCCTCTCGTATCGAAATATACTATCTCATGTTTCCAGATCAGGAAAAATAAGTTCATTCTTCTTCAACTCATTTCCATACGAGAGCTCAAGGATGCTAGCGAATTGCTCTGAAACATTGTATTCAAATTGGCTATAAGGAGTATGGGATGTTAAACCTTAGTCAATCTTCGGTGGTGAATTTGAGAGCTCCAACAACCTTCTCACTACTTTTTCAGTCCATTTCCATTCGGGAGCTCAACTAGTGAAAATAAGGGAGTGGTTTAAGCTCGTAAAATTATCATGGTTTGAGCGGGAACTTTGACGTTAGAATTCACAATGCCTTTAGGAATTAGTAAAATTCCCAAAATAAGGTCATGAATTCTTAGAAGTCAGAACAAGACAGACTTCTTCGTCTGATTTCTTAAACTTACAGTTAATCTAATGCTCAGTTCTTCTCACGGGAGGGAAAATTATTAGGAATTCTTACTTTGAAAACGAGCGCAATACTAGAACGCGCGGAGGCAAATTGATTTACGAGGCTAAAATAATATGCTCGGGAATAATGTGAATTAATCAATGGCCTATTCAGGCGTGATTGGCAGTCTGAAATCCTGAAGGCAGGAATCGGAAAAGAATTGACGAAACGGTGGCAATTCGAACTTCGCTTCTGTGACCCCACAATCTCTTTTGATAGTCTTGATTTTTGAGGCCATATTCCTAAAATGAGAACAATTCAATTAAGAGCTATCGTAGATTGAAAATTGAAAAAAGCAACATTTTTTTCAATGCAAATTGGGAACCTCAGTTAACAGATGAAGTTTCTCTTAATATTCTCGTTTCTAATCATCCAATTCGTTTCAGGTTTATCGTCCTCTCAAGATTGGAACCGACATGCATACTGGGGGCCAATTTCTTGAATAGGACACAGTAAATTGTCGAGCAATCCGATTTCTCGTGAACTATATTCACGAGAGGGAAACTCGATACAGATAAATCTAGAAATAAAATCTAATTAATTGACGAGGAGGGTTGCTCTCAAGTTGTTATGCGACAGCTAAAGAATAATGTTACACTGCGGACGTAGGAGAAACGAGAAATTATCTACGCCGGCCTCGGTGGCGTAATTGGTTAACGCTCCACTCATGGAAAGTGGCGTACCCGGTTCAAATCTGGTCTAAGGCAGATTTTTTCTCGCTTCACCAGAAAAATATTCGACCAGTAGATCGACAAAATTTAACATCAGAAAATTAAATAATTAATTACCTGTTCGACCAAATATCGTCTTACAATAAATTATTCAGATTCGGCGAAATTTTTTCAGGCTAGAATGAGTCACTCAACCCACAGGTTAAAATTAGACGTAGATTCACGTCATCCTGTGGATGTAGGAAAAAAGAGAAATTATCTGCGCCGGCCTCGGTGGCGTAATTGGTTAACGCTCCACTCATGGAAAGTGGCGTTCCCGGTTCAAATCCGGGCTGAGGCAGATTTTTTCTCGTTTCACCAAAAAATTATTTGATCAGTAGATCGACAAAATTTAACATCAGAATATTAATTAATTGATTACCCTGGTCGACAAAATAACATCTTACATTAAACCATATAATAGTGTCTTTGTTGCACTCATTGCCATGATTGCTTCACAAAATCCTTATTTCATACATTGGAGGATGATGATTTTTCATCTATTCTCCAGAATTAGCCACATCACTGGTAATTATTTCTTGTTTCTGATTAGCAAGAAAAAAAAACTGTTTGCAATACGAAATAAGTGTTTAAAATATTTAAGAATTCACGAAAGTGACTTGCCCACTTATATTCTTATTCCTGACATGAATTTGCAAAAATAGAGCTATCTATAGGAATATGGTTCACATGGTTCAAATCATTTAATTAAAAAACCGAATTTTTGAATATTGAAATTATTTAATTATTTATATTGTTTCACTTTTTTCATTGTCGCATTTTCCATAAAAAATTATAAACAATATTTTTGGCATAATAGATAATGTAAGTAATGAATTCTACAGAATTAGATAGCAAACAGAGAAATCATTTCCTAATCAGAAATAGTGTACAAGTACAGTTTTTCAAATTGAAAAAAATATATATGATAATAAAACTCATTAAATTAACTTTGGATAAAATTTAATAAAATGAGGTTGTCAGTTCTGAAAGGAATAATTCTGAAAAACATTTATTTAACTAGTGGAATATAATAAAAATTTCAGAATGACAAATAGTTACTTTAAATTTCCTTTTAGCAAATCAATTCAACAATTTTTTGCAATTTATTGTTCAGTAGTAAGTAATTTATGAATATGGCGCCACCGAGTAGCGAAGCCTTTTCCATTTTGAACAGCCTTCATTAGAATTTGCACTCTTCAGGCAGTTCAAACTTATAAGAAGGAGCAATGTTTCAGAGGCTCCAGAACGTGGGATTTTTCGGCCCCCACCACGTTTTTATCTGGGAAAAATACATGGAAACGTAGCGTGTCGGTGAGAAGGCTCTGTTAAGCGTTGCGTCGGCCATCCTCGTGTAAAGCCGAAAACGCACGAGCACGAACCCGTGGCAGCGTGGCTCGGGCCGAGCCGAGCTCGTCCGAGTCGGACGCGATTCAGTTTCGTGGACTATTAGGAGGTTTGGGTTGATTTTTGTTTTCAAGAATGACACCTGAAGGAAAGACTTCAAATACATGTAATGAAGTCTTAAATATTTTTTATTATGTCTTTCAGGAACGTATATGGGATTTTAAGATTATGGTAATAAATAATTATTATTATAGTTTTAATTTAATGTATCGAATAAATGAAAATAAAATTGATAAATTTTTAAATTATAAAATCAAATTAATTTAAACAAATTAAATAAAAATTGAAATAATTAATTAATTTAATCAATCAAATTAGAATTAAATTGAATTAATTATAAAATTTTTAATTTTATAAAATTTTTAATTTTATAAAATTTTCAATTTATTACGTTAGTCAACTTTTTTTATGTATACTCACCTCTGATAATTACCTTTCTTTTCATGTTATTTTAGGCTATCATCACAATTTTGGGGATTTCAAGAGAAAAAGCCAAAACATTTTTAACTTGTCCTCATATGCTTTCTTATATATAGAAACTTTATAAAACCTTAAATGTCTCAAAATATTTATCTGAACATCACAAAATTTCTTTTTTACAATTTTATTTTTATTGTGCAATAATTGTAATTGGAAATTAATTGCGAACAATTGTAAAATAAATCTAACTTTCTTTATTTGATAAAGAAATATCTCATGATTTTTTAAAGACAAACAATTTTAAAGGTCAGTCTTTGCAGTATTTTAATAACTAATGCACATATTTTCTGAATATTTTTCTTTGATGCTGACGTGATAGGGTCAAACATGGTACAAAAAACCGACGTGAAATTTCAAATAAAAACTGTACTCTGTATAAATTAATTTCGAAAATGAAAAATATTGATACCTCTTATAAGTATTCCCAAATTTTATTTGAATATGATACACAGTGATTTTTATTTCAAAAATTCTTGTAAATAGTTAGTAATTTTTTTAATTTTATGATATTTTTGCACCATTTTTGACTTAAGGAATCAGATTTCAAGAATGAAATTATAAAAATATCTTAGTTAGTGTTTGGTTGATAAAAATATTTTTTGTTAAAATTTTTATTTGACATATCTGAAATATTGAAAAATTTTGTGAAATTTTGCCAAGAATCCTATATGAAAATTATATTTATAGAAATTAAAATAACCAAAAAAAGACAGTTAAATAATTGAAATTTGAAAATTGATGTTGAAATTTTTCTTTCTTCTTCATTAAAAAATTTAGCGATTTGAACATTTATTTATTTGGTTGAAATTTAATTCTTTAAAAGATGATTAGTCTGAAATCAAACTATTTGGTTCAAATGTTTTTGTTGCTGTTCAAATTTCAATTTGAAATATCTGAAATCTTCGAAAATATTTCGAAACTTTTGTCAAGAATCCTATATGAAAATTTTATTCCTATAACCTTGAAATTAGCCAAAAAAAGTTAAAAAATAAATAGTTATTCGAAATTTTTTTTTTGTAATAAAAATTATTTTTCGTCTTAAATTCTAATTTTGTTCAAATTTTTCTTCTTTCTTCATTAAAAAATTTGTTCACTTGGAAATTCATTTATTTGGTTGGAATTTCATTCTTTAAAAGTTGATTTCAACTGTTTTTAATTAAAAATTCGAATTTTCCCATTGAAATAGCAATTATTACATTTTTCGTTGAAAATTCAGCTTTTTTGGTTGAAAATTCAACTGTTTAGTTCAAACTCATATTTTTTGTTGGAATATTGCTTTATATTCAGAAATATTCAAAACTCTTCGAAAATTTTGGTAAGACTCTTAGGAAAATTATATTTATACCTATAACCTTAAATATGAATAACTTAAAGAATGAATAGTTGTTCGAAATTTTTATTTTGCATTAAAAAATTTTTTTGCGTCTAATTATAATTTGGTTGTAATTTTCTTTTTTTCTTGACTAAAAATCGTTTTTTACTTGAAAGTTTATTCGTTTTCTTTAAAATTATTTTTTTCAAGTTAAATTCAACCGTCTATTATTAAAAATAATTTTTTTTACATAACAATTAATACATTTTTCGTTGAGAATTACCCTTTTTCCCTGAAAATAAAACTATTTGGTTGAAAATATTTTTTTTTCAGTGTTACGTCTTAATCAACATAACTTACCTTATATTTTATTAAATAAAGATGGTTCCTCGTTTTAGATTTTAATGTAAATTAAAAAACTGGGATGAGGATAACTACGGTCTACAGAAATAAATTAATAAGATTTGAATATAAATTAATTAAAGTTTATTAGGACAATAGCAATTTTACTGAGATGAAGTACAAAAAGGTTGATTTGAGATTAATGCAGCTGGAGTACTCTTGTTTTGGCTTGCCTCTTGTCGTTTAGTTTTAGTCCACCTTAAACAGGGATGACTAATTAAGTAAACGATAGAGTAAGAGAAAGGAAAACGAGAAAGCGAGATAATTTACTACTTACTTATGTCTGGTTGATGTGTTGTACCCTCTGGCCGGAACTCTTTGTGGGACCCGTAGGGGGTGAGTATACAACAATGGAGGCTGCGCTGACCAGGTCAGTGGATCTGGGCCTCCCTCGTTTCTTTGTTACAGGTGGTTTATTGTATTCCGATGCGACGCTCCCGCACAGAAGTTAGATTTGAAGAAGATTTTGACGGGCCGAGTATTTGGGACCGGAGTTTTAGGGTTTCTACGAATTTGATTGTAGTACTGGGTGTGGTTCTTTAATGGTGGAGAGTCTAAACTAGGTAGACTGGTTGAACTTCCTAAAAACTGTGCAGACTCGTTAAAGTCCCTAAACTGACTTCCTGCTTCCAAATCTGCTGTATTTATTCATGAGATCCCTCCTAAAATTCCCGTAGGGGTGAGTGGTATTAGAAGTAGGGATTCATCATGGTTCCAATCATCGTTGATAATTAATTGTGTAAATGAGTGGTAGGGATTTAATTATCCAATGGGCATCGAGATTTGTATGTATGCCCATATACGGAAAGTGTCGCAGTAGCTAGGATGCACTATATCCCTTCCTAGTCCAAAGGGTTAATTGATAGGATAGCCAATCAGTGATGAGGAATCGTAATGTGCCCAAATATGGAGAATGGGGCAGTTACCAAATATATGGTATCCCTTCCTAGGTGACAAAGGCTGAGATATTCTATTATGTAGAGGGGCATAAGGTTTGCGTGTCTTCTTTGTCAGAGGTTCACCCTCCTACAACTGTCACCTTGATTGGGATATTTATTGCTTTTGTATCGAAGATGCTGGTGTCCCTTGCATAGGCATAAGTAGGTCAAGATGCTTAAATCATGTAGATGAGTAGTATAGGTACCAGCATTTTGTAAACGTATGGGGTTGAGAATCTGGTCTGTTCATAAGGTTGGCTTGCTGATTAATTTATAGCTCTTCAATTAATGTGTGTTTTATGGCTGTGTTAGTTCTGCAAATTTATGTAGCCCGCTCATTTTAGTTTAATGTACTGTATATGTGCTGTAGGTACCAGCATTTGGAGGTGTATAGGATTTGAAGATGTGGCTAGTTCTCGTGGTTACTTCGCTGATTAATTTATGGTCCTTTGATTATTATGTGCCCATTTCTTGTGTTGAATAGGCGAGATTTTTATGTGTATCGCTTATTTTCGTTTACTGTGCTATGTAAGTGCTATAGGTACCAGCATTTTGTAAGCGTATGGGAAAGAAAATGCAGCTAGCTTTTCTGGTTGCCTTGTTGATTAATTTATGTGTTTTTGATTAGCGTGTGCCTGTTTGTTGTGCGAAAAATTGATGTGTACAACTCATCTTGGTCCATTGCTTTGTTCGTTACAAATCCGTTCTTCACGAATGATTTTAACAATGTCGGGTTTGTATATAATATGATTTTGACAATAATAATTGGATATTGGATATGATATTTCAACTTGTTGTTTTATTAGTTAATATAAATGTTATGTAGTTATAATCAATTGAATATAAATGTTATATAGTCATAAACTATTGAATATGAATGTTATGTAATAATAATATATTGTTTATAATTATATATTATTATTATAAAAGTCGCGGGACGTGACATCAGTTTTAATTTGAAATAATTGAATGTTAGAAAATATTTCGAATTTTTGTCAAGAATCCTATATAAAAATTATATTTATATAACCTTAAAATGAGCAAAAAAATTTTTTGTAATAAATATTTATTTGAAATTTTTTATTTGTATTAAAAATTATTCTTTGCCTTAAATTATAATATGGTTAAAATTATTATTTTTTCTTAACTGTTTTAATCAAAAATTAGAATTTTTTCTCATTGAAATAGTAATTATTATATTTTTTGTTGTAAATTCAGCTTTTTTGGTTCGAAATTCATTTCTTTTTTTTTTTTAATTCAACTGTTTACTTAAAACTTATAGTTTTGTTGGAATTTTGATTGACATGCAGAAATATTATAAAATCTTCGAAAATTTTCTTTAGAATCTTAGGAAAATTATATTTATACCTATATCCTTGAAAATAAGTAACCTCAAGAATGAATAGTTAATTAATATTTTCATCTTGTATCAAACATTATTTTTTGCCCTAAATGATAATTTGGGTTTAATTTTTTTTTGACTAAAAATCGTTTTTACTTGAAAGTTCATTTATTTGGTTGAAAATTCATTCTTTTAAAGTTAAATTCAACGGTTTTTCATTAAAAATAATTTTTTCTCATTGAAATAGCAATTATGACATGTTTCGTTGAAAATTAACCTTTTTGCCTGAAAATTGAACTATTCGGTTGAGTGTTTTTTTACGTTCAAATTTTAATTTGAAATATCTGAAATCTTGGAAAAAATATTTCGAATTCTTTTTATGAATCTTAGAAAAGTTATATTTGTATTTATTTTTACAATTTTATCTAAATTGTAAAATAATTCCAATTGGAAATTAATTGTAATTAATTGTAAAATGAATTCAACGAAATTGATTTTATAACAAAATATTCCATGATTTTCAAAAGACAAAACAATTTTGAAGGTAATTTTATTAAAGAGAATAACGTGGAGGTATAGCGTAATAACCAGTAAACTTTTATTAAGGAACTTTTAAGTAGAACTTTCACAACAGCTTCAAAGTTAGAGAGATCTGTCAAGTAGATTCTGTCAAAAGTTAAAATAAAATAACCAAGACAATATAGCATCATGTATCGAATCTCATTCAAATAGTTCGTTCGGTGATCGTAGAAATATAAAATATAAATAATATTTAAAAAAATTTTTTGTAGTATTTTAATAACTAATCAACATATTTTCAGAATATTTTGGTTTGATTCTGCCCTTGGGTCGAATATGGTACAAAAACCATCGTAAAATTTTTAATAAAAACTGTACTCTGTATACATTTATTTTTAAAATTAAAAATTTTAATACTTTTTATAAATATTCCTAAATTTCATTTAAATATGATACAAATTGATTTTTATTTTTAAAATTCTGGTAAATAGTTAATCATTATTTAAATTTTACGACATTTTTGTACCATGTTTGACCTTAGAGAATAGATTTCAGGAACTTTCTTCATTTTTTTTGTATTTGAATCAGATTTATGTTTAGGAAAAATATTTTAAAAAGCCAAGTCTTCATAGTATTTTACTAACCGATAAAGATATTTTTATAACTTCATTCCTGAAATCTATTCTCTAAGGTCAAACATGGTTCAATAATGTCGTAAAATTAAAAGAATGATCAACTATTTACCAGAATCCTTAAAATAATAATCAATTAGTATCATATATTTAAATAAAACTTAGGAATAATTATAAAAAATATTGAAATTTTTAATTTTTAAAATAGATGTATGCAGATTACAGTTTTTATTAAAAATTTTACGATTGTTTTTGTACCATATTTGACCCTAGGGCAGAATCAAGGCAAAATACTCTGAAAATATGTTCATTAGTTATGAAAACATTTGTCACGGCCTGTGACCGTTATATATATACATAATATTTACTTATTTATAATAATAATCATTTATCAATATCAATTATAATAAATATTAATAATCTATCATTACCATAAGAGCAAGTAGTCTTTGAATATATTCTCTGAACAACACTCATAGATTATTGAAATATCACGGCCTGTCTCCGTTATATAAACATAATATTCACTTATTTAGAATAATAATCATTTATCAATATCAATTATAATAAATATTCAGTACCTATCATTACCATGAGAGCAAGTAGTCTTTGAATATATTCTCTGAACAACACTCATAGATTATTGAAATATCACGGCCTGTGACCGCTATATAAACATAATATTCAGTTATTTATAATAATTATTATTCATTCAATATCAATTATGATAAATATTCAGTACCTATCATTGCCATAAGCACCCTACCTTACCGACCATAGATATATTTAACACTTTATATGTATATACGAGTAGTGCATCATTTATAAATTAAACCATGTATCTCTTATTATTAATCATCATGATCTATTATTATCAATTATCATTGTTATAAACATTTACTATTTATATTGTAAATCATATTATAAAATTCTATGTCAAATTCTAAAGAACATGAAATCATAAAAATATGCATGCGCGGTCATTGACGTCACAACCAATCAGAAGATCGGAAGCCCCACAAAAGAACACACGAGTCCCATCTACTATGGCCCAATTGGTGAAAAGGCTATAAACGTCACAATGATATGTGGCGGCCGACAACCCCTCAAGAAAATGCATTGGAAACACCGGCGCGTGGCCTCCCACCTGCGCACTATTCCAGGATCTGGGTCAAGAATGCAATAAATCTTCTCAAAAATGCTCCACGAAGGGACTATTTTTCCATCCCCAATCACTTTTTCTACTATATATACCCAAGTTTTTAAGGGTTAGAACAAGTTTATTTCTACCGTCGAACCGCTGCTCAAAAACTCTCCGGAACAATAAGTTTAATTCTACCGATGAAGTGCTGCCCTAAAACTCTCCGGAACATCCTAAGTTGGTTTTATTCAAAATAAACCAATTATAAAATAAAAGTGAAACTATACTTTAGAAAAACATTGCTATAAAAACAGTAAATTCATTTAAAAAGTGAACTATTAATCAACTAAAAAAAAAGTGAAGTGTACTAAAAGATATAAAAACAAAAGTGAACTATTGATCTAAATAAGTAAATTCAGTGACCCCTTAAATTAAACTAGAGAAAACCCTCCCAATAACTTCTCCAAACATCTTTGTATTTATTACAAAAGAAATCACGCTGAGTCCTGAAGCCGTATCCTTCCGGAGGCACTAAAAGTCTTCAAAGGAGTCCATCAACAAAAGAAAGGACTGGGCACCTCTAAAGAGTCTAACTTCTGAATACAGGATTATTAAAACGTTCCAAGCGACTACTCAACAAGATCTTCGGTAAGTTTGTTTATACATTGCTATCCCTTATTTCTTTCTTTTCCTAAACATTGTTCAAAATCTCGTCAGTAAAGTGTTTTCCTTTTTTTTAAAGGGTGGACACTGAGACGAAGTTTGGCAGAAATTCGTCAAGTTTTATGTTGCAGATATCAACCAAAAATAACAACAAAACAATTTGACAAAATTTCAAAACACATTTGTAAAGTTTATTGCAATAAATAATAATTTCATATTTCAATTTCAATTATTTCAACTTTTCGTCTTGTTTATTCCTCAAATCCATGTTTCCTATTTTTTTACAAATTTAGGATAAAAAAAAGAGGAAGTAGCGTAAGTTTATATTTAATAATTTTATGATAAGGTAAGTGGGTCTCCTCCGAGACGTAACATACCTCGTTATAAATTTTGGTGCATCGGCCTGGAAACTAAAGCAATACGAAAATCTGAAATAATCGATTATCAAAAAAAAAACAAAAAATATCAATTTCAGCCAATTTTTTTTTCAAAGCTCTTTTATATGTTGAATTTAAAAGTATGAATTTCAGCCAAATTTTCTAAGTGCTCTTCTATAATAATTTGAAACATATAAATTTCATAAAATTTTTCTCATTTCTTTTCAATATTCAAATGAAAAATATGAATGTCAGCCAAATTTTCTAAGTGCTCTTCTATAATAATTTGAAATATATAAATATCATGAAATTTTTCTCATTTCTTCTCTATATTCAAATGAAAAATATAAATTTCAGCCAAATTTTCTAAGTGCTTTTCCATAATAATTCGAAAAATATAAATTTCATGAAATTTTTCTCATTTCTTCTCTATATTCAAATGAAAAACATAAATTTCAGCCAAATTTTCTAAGTGCTTTTCCATAATAATTCGAAAAATATAAATTTCTTGAAATTTTTCTCATTTCTTCAAAATATTCAAATAAAAAATATGAATTTCAACCAAATTTGCTAAGTTCTCATCTATAATAACTTAAAAAAGTTCAATTTCGAATTAAAATAAAAAAAATAAATTTCACGAAAATTTTCTAAAGTTCAATTT
>CAKNXH010052514.1:0-10011 GCA_932178445.1 Andricus quercusramuli
TGGGAGTCGTGGAGGGGGCCGCCAGCTCCCACGATCTGTGAACACTGGTCGCGGGGAAAGGAATATTGCCGGAGACGCAGGCGGGATTTAGTGCGGGTAGGAGTACTATCGACAATATTTACGTGCTGCAGCACGTGGTGGATAGAGAATTAGCGAAGAAGGGGACGAGATTATACGCGTTTTTTGTGGATCTCAAAGGCGCGTTTCCGTCGGTGGATAGGGGGATGTTGTGGGAGGCGTTGGAGGATAGGGGAGTAGAGAGAGGCCTGATTGAAAGGGCAAGGGAGATATATGAAGAGACCAAAGACAAGGTAAGAGGAGGGGAGGGGATTTCGGAGGGATTCTGGATGGATAGGGGGTTAAGGCAGGGGTGTCCACTTAGCCCAACGCTTTTTGCGATTTTAATTGCGGATATGGAAAGTAAGCTGGAGGCCGGGGTGTTAGGAGGAGTCAGGATAGGAGGGGTTAGAATTTGGTCACTAGCGTATGCAGATGACATAGTGTTGCTGGCAAACAGCGAGGAGGCCTTAAAGGAGATGATGAAGAGGTTGAGAAGATACCTGGATAAAAAGGGGTTAGAGCTGAATGTGGAAAAGTCCAAGGTTATGGTGTTCAGGAAAGGAGGGGGAAGGGATAAGGGAGTGGAAGTGGAAGGGAAAGGAGATGCAGAAGGTGAAAGAGTTTGTGTACCTGGGCTTCGCGTTTCGAAGGATTGGGGGAGTGGATGGTCACATAAAATAGAGAGTGAGGAGGGCAAATGTGGTGATGAGGCAGGTGTGGGGGTTGGGAAAGAAGTTATTCGCAGATGATTTTGGAAGGAGAATGAAATTGTTTGATTCACTAGTGATGAGTGTGCTATTTTATGGGGTAGAGGTCTGGGGTGGAAGGAAAGTGAAGAGGTAAATAGAACGCAGGAGAGGTATGTAAAGTGGACCCTGGGGTTGGCAAGGAACACGCCTAATTATATTGTCATAAGCGAGACGGGGAGAACGAATGTAGGCATTCTAGCAGGGAGCCGGGCGTGTAAATATGAGGAGAAATTTTTGGAAGATGGGGGAAGTAGACTGGTTAGGGAGTGTTGGTGGGAAAAGGAGAACAGGGGAGGGGAGGGGAAGATGGAGGCTGAGAAGGAAAGGTATTTAGGAATGAATGGACTGCAGATGGATGAAGTGAGAAGGATGCACGAGGAAGGAAGGAAGGTTTATGACGTGGTCAAGCAAAACGGCATGGAGAGAGAGAAGACAGAAGGGGAAGAGAGAATAAGAGAATCAAGATTCAACGGGAACTATGTGTGGATTATGCCAAGTGCAAGAGCGCAATATTTATGTGAGAAAGGAGAGAAGGGAAGTCAGGAGCTTATAGCGAGGATGAGGTGTGGGTGCATGGAGGGTTTCAATATGTTCTGGCTCTAGCGGGAGAAGAGGATGTGTGAACTGTGTGGAAAGGGGGATGCAAGAGTGGAGCAACTGGCTGGAGGAGTGCGTGGAGGTGGAAAGAAGTGAGATAAGCATGGAGGTATTGTTGCATGAAAAGGGGGAAAAGAGCAGTAGCATGGGTGAAGGGAGTGTTGGGTAAAATGGAGATGAAGAGAAGAAAGGAGGAAGAGGAATGGAGACGGAAAGATTGTAAATAGGAGAGAAAGTAGATATAAGTAACATGTAAATATTGTAAATAGTAGATAAGTAATAGGTATTAGCTGCGAAAACAGAGGTTGGCAAGCGAGGCAATGCGAAAAAGCCGGGCCATGCGAGCGAGGCGAAGCGAGGAAGGCAAGGCGATAAGAGCGTGCGGCTTAGAGATAAGGAATGGATGGATGTGAGTTTTTAAGGGTTAGTTTTAAGAAAATTCTGTAAAAAATGGATGTGTAAGCAAGTCAATTTTTAAGGCCAGCAGGCTTAAAAATGAACGTTTATCTATCTATAAGGGGCAAGTCATGTTCCAAGAGACAGTTATTGGTGGGGGAAGGGACGTGTCAAAAATCCACGATTGTTCACGACGGGTGCCGGGGGTTCTAGCCAAAATCCACGTGGACGCATGTTCTTCTGCACCTGCGGATTTCTTTTAAGAAAAATCACGAGAAAATAGAAAATTTGAACTACTTTTTGTTTGGACCTCATTCCTTGTATCGTTAGGTAAACGTCCCAGTAATCGTGACCATAAGAGATTTCATTGACTTGAAATATTTAGAAAATTGTTTGGGAAGGATTATTTAAAAACTCTTTGCTACAGATAGAAGCATTAAGCATCTTAGAATATTATAAAAATTACTCTTACATTATATTTGATATTACTTTTTATTTATAAACAATTCAAAGTCAAAACGCGCCGATGTCCGACTTATCGCGATTTCCAAATCTTCCATGTACTAGTAATCGTGAGTCATTGTCCCAGTCTTCGTGAAAAAGGTTAAGTTTTCTTGAAATCAGTTTTCAACGATTTGGAGGTGTATTTCAAGTGTATTTTTGTATTTTAACTATACTTTAATGAAATGAAAGTTGTATTGTTAGTTTTATATTGATTGAGACCTCTGAGATGAAGTCCGTCGAAACATTACCTCAAAATCGAATCTTCTGATAGTCCTAATACGCCTGATGGACATTATAATCATGGAGAATAGACATAAGGAGACCAAAGTAGTGTAACCGAAAATGAGCAAATTTTTGTTGTATGATAATGTTTGAAATACTTCCCATTCCCGTGCCAGGCGCTAGTGTCGCACGCGTATTGAGCGGCGGCTGTTTTTTGTTGACATTGACAGATTCTGAATTATTCACGATTCTAATATGTGATTTACAGAGGTAAATTGTCATTGACATAAAACAAGAGTTGTATAATTTAAATAATTTTATCCACCGCGAAACATCTTTTTTTGAAGTGTGTGTGTGTGTGTGTAACTGTAGAGATCCTGCAATAGACGAGATAGGTACTTTTGAATTATTGCGCTAACGAATTGATATAACCTTTGCGTTATAAACATTTAAATAGAGAATAATTAAGATTTTGATTTCAACGTGAAAGTCAGGATTATTGTATTTGATAAATATTGAATTTTTCATCAGTTTAAAATGCACCAAAGGTTTCCTTTTGAATACATGACTCAACAAATTGTTTAAATGATTTAGGAATTTTGTATTTATGCTTGAGCCTTGAGGTTATATTTACATGGACCATGACGGCGGCCATCTTTACGCGTACCACACTAGCGCCGCGCTCGAGAAGATCTAGCATTTCGATGCGTTATTGTACATCCGACAGAAAAATTCTCGTTTTTGGTGAAGTCAATGTACAGGACTTTGGTCTCCTTATGTCTATTCTCCATGATTATAATAATCAATCATAATGAAAATGAATTTTCTTTTAAAATGTTTAGTTTTTATTTCAGTTAAAAATATTGTCGAATAGATATGATAGGTAAAACGTATACTTACACTATAGTAGACTTTAATTGTCTTCCTATATTCTTCATCCTTCAATAATATTCAATTGTCTTCCTTTTTAAAATAAGGTTTGAAAAATTATATTGAGTTTTATAAATAAGTCATATAAGCTAACTTTGTTCTATAAAATAGCCAAGTACAACATAATTAGACGGGATAAAAAAATGTATACACTGGTGATTTGTGTAATTAACTTTTTTGAACCATAAATCATAAAGACAATGACCAAATTTGACAAATTGCGGTGACTAAAAAATTGTTAATGAAATCTCTAAAGTCATGCCAATATTTTATATCACCTTTTTCAGTTTTAAGCACTAATTTATATCACGATTACTACTCACAGTAACAAGTCAGTTCTCCGATTTCATTTCATGCTTTTTTGGAATTAATCAAATTATCATTTGTAACGAAATATGGAAATAAAATGTTGACAGAGTCATCCTAGTCTTCGTGACCGGTCATGATTACTCGAGCAACTATGCTTTTGAAACGTCCCTATAATCGGGACCGTTATTTCTTGAATGAGAAGGTACTAAATGAAGATTTTACTTAATTTTATGAAAGAAAAGTTATTTTTTATTACAAAAAAATTATTTTCGTCTCGATCAAGTAATTTCTTGACATATTAAAAGCTTAAGCAAAGAGACGCCTTTCCTTACCAGGATGTTAAGCTATTTTCCACGTTTCGTGATTCATCGCCACGGGCAATACAAATTAATTTTTTTTACCCATGTGCACTATTTGTATAAAAAAAAGTAATTTGGTTTCCACAACAAGCACTGTTCAAATTTACTTAAAAATATTTTAGGATTGTATTTTTATGCAGAAAATACTTATTTCTGGCGTTTAGACCTCAAAACTTTCGATTACTGGGACCGTCCTGATTACTGGGACATCTACCTTAGTCCTTCTAATTCTAGAGCGTTATGAATTGAAGAAATTTATCTTTTTTTTGGTACTGTTCTTTGAAGAAAATCGTTGAAAAACTCGTTCGTAATGTTACGAACCAAAATGTTACAGTTATTGCTGCTTATTTGACTGATCATAAATAATTACGTTATAGAAAAGGAATCCAAATTTTAGCTCGGTTTTGAATCCACTCACTTTGTACTCATGCATTTAAGGTATTCACAGCAATAGACAATTCTTGAATCAAAAGTTCCCCGAGGTTACACCTGGTATTTAAAGTTCTATAGTGCTTTTAGGTTCATTATGATGTTTACTATCAGGTTATTTGCCACCGTTTGCCACCATTGACATTTGACGATGATATCAGTGAATGAAGTTGAGCGTGCACAGTGGACTGTGAGACCACCGAAAGTAGCCAAAAGTCAAATTTTTGTTTGGATTTATGTAAAACTTGGTATGAGAGGGTTTTTGAGGTCGCTGATTTCGAAGTGTACGTCAAAATTAATAAATTAAAAATGGTGGATCCAATATGGTTCCTGAAATTTCTAAATTTTCACTTATTTGTATGAAACTTGGTGTAAGGAGGTTTGTAAGGTCGCTGATTTCGAATTTGTAATCCAAATGCATACATCCAAAATGGCGGATCCAATATGGCGCCTGAAATTTCTAAAATTTTACATATCCACATGAAACTGGGTATGAGGGGGTCTCTGAGGTAGCTGATTTTGAATTTGACGTAAAACTTCATAAATTAGGAATGGTGGATCCAATATGGCGCCCGACATTTCTAAATTTTTACTTAGACGAACTTGAATTAACCGACGAGAAAGAGTTTGACGTGGACGGAGATATTTAATGAGAGGCAAGAGGACTCATTTCAAAGTTTGATACAAATATGTAAGAATACAAATACAAATACAAATGAAAAAGAAAATTTCGGAGTTTTAGGCGCCATATTAGATCCGCCATTTTGAATTTAAGAATTTTGACGTCAAGTTCGAAATCGGTGACCTCAAAAACCTCCTTACACCAAGTTTCATATGAATAAGTAAAGATTTAGAAATTTCAGGCGCCATATTTGATCCGCTATTTTGAATTCATGAATTTTTACGTCAAATTTGAAATCAGCAACCTCAGAAACCTCCTCATACCCAGTTTCAAATGAATATATAAAATTTTAGAAATTTCAGGCGCCATATTGGATCCACCATTTTGAATTTATTAATCTGACGTCAAATTCGAAATCAGCGACCTCAAAAACCCCCTTATAACAAGTTTCATGAAAATCCAAAAAAAATTTGACTTTTGGTCAGGGGGGGGGGGGGAGTCGACACCCAAAACCCCTCCCTTGGCTACGCCACTGCGACTGGCTGCTGCTTTTTAACAATTTTAAGTGAACAGATATCTGTGTTACAAATTATAAATTGAATTTTCGCCAGCTGTCTGCTAGATACTTCGTTAGTCAATCGATCATTATTCTGATTGGTCAAAACACTTTTCAGGGCATGACGTTTCAAGGTCACAGAATTTTCGAATAGGCATTTCGATATTTTTTTCTCTAAAATGAAGTATTCAACAAATTTTTTTTAAACACTTAGCTTTTCAGAATTATATGCAGTATTTAAAAATATATTATCTAAAATTCATGTAACGACCACAGTCTTAATCAATTTTTAGTTTACGAGAAAGGATTCTTTTCTATTAATCTTTTACCTACGATAATAATGTACTTTCAAATTTCTTGAAATATATGAATCTTCTTTGTCACTAGTTCTACATTTTTAAAATTTTATCATTATTATAGCCCAATGACTTTAGATCAAATTCGATATAAGAAACGGAAAACCGCGGGCGACAAGGGCCCTGGAAATCGAGTGTAAATCGTAGAAATCGTATTCAGGCCAAACGGCGGAGCCATTTTGTCTGATTTTTTGTATAAATAATCTAAAGGGTATAAAGACTCTCGGTACAGAGCGTTTTTTTCGAAGAAAAATCTATTTTTCATGCAACAATGAAAATAAGAAAAATTACTTTTTGTGGTACAGTGTTCTACTATTAAGCAAAGCAGGGCGTGGGTAAAGCAGTTATAGTGCTAAGAATTCTTTCGCGCGACCCTAGCGGAGGAGGGAAAAACTACGACCTGTTATAACTCAAGTATGCATGTAATGAAGCGACCACTATGACCCACATTAAATTCCTTCAGGGCCGAACACACCGTATACGAAAACTAGGGGCCCCTACCCAAATGAGTGGGTAAATTCCCAAAAGGTTTGGTGGGTGTAGGATTTTGGTTGTGGATAATATCATGACTTGCAGATTTGAAATGAAATAAAACTAAAGAAAATAATATCACAAGTAAATGTACAAAAAAACGGTTTGCAATATTCAGGCCGAATCAATGTAACGGTACAATTTTCGGCGAACTTATACTCCGAAAGTAGTACTTTTTGTACATTGAATGACAATATACAAGCTCTCTGCATATAAACGGGCACATTATATAAACATGCAAGATATTTATAATATGTGTCGCCCAATTTCCTTCGGAAATACCTGATTGATTAGCATTAGACACAAATTTTGCATGTTTGCACAAAACTCAGAGGCTGTCTGCAATAACCGGTTAAAGAAGTCAATCGGTTAGTATGTATTTGGACCCTGAGAGCTTTCTCCCTCTTTTTTCAATTGGTTATTCTTGTCTCTGATGAGCCGAAAGGTGAGGTAGTTTAGAAGCCTACTTTTTAATTTTGAATCTTTTTCATACTCATTTTGTAGAAAATTATTCATGATAAAGTGGATTTCTTTTTCGATCTTAATTTCAAAATATTTCTAGTTGTAATGTTCCAACCATATATTTGAATTTTAAATTCCATTGCGCTTCTTCGTTTCCTCATGAGAAAAACTTATAGCACGTGTACTTGTTGTAATAAAAAGGAAATTCTGCTACTTTCAACTACAAAATGGCCTCCTGTCAGCTAATTGGACTGTACGATATGTACGCTCTTGTACGTGATTTTCGTTTTCTTTTCAAATGTTTATGAAAATTTTATAAAATCTTTGAAATATTTGTGAAATCTTTCGTATGCGTTTGAAATAATTTAAATATAGGAAATCGTTTGTTATCTTTGCAATGATTTGAAATCTTCGAAATGTGGTGGACTGTAACCTTTTTGACATCTTTGGATTTTTTGTATTCTTCTATAATCATTACGAAATGTTTATGAAATTTTAGAAATATTTTGTACGTCTTTCGGAAATCTGTGGTATTCTTTGGAAATTGCTGAAATTATCATAAAGTTTCTCATTTACAAATTTGACATCGAGAAAAAAGAATGTTTCTGTCGACAAATGTAATTCCTAACTGAAAGGACTGGCATTGAAAAAAAAACAACGAATTTTTATGCCGACAAATGCCCGCACAATACATTTGTTTTAAAAATCATACGATTAATCAAAAAATTAGGAATTGTGCTGAAATTATCATAAAATTCCCAGTTAAAAAAATCTCACGAAGAAATATCTCAATCGTTATATTGTTGTTATCAAAATTCCTTGCAATATAATTTTAGAAAACGTAAAATTATGGATAATCGTAGAAAACATTTGTTTTCACAAATAATTTTTTTTCTTTATTATATAACATTGGAATATCTTTGATGTATGTTAATCTATAACGAAAAAAAATCAGAATAAAAACAGGGCCCTGGAAATCTAGTGTAAATCGTAGAAAATGGATTCAGAGCAAACGGCGAAGCCATTTTGTCTGATTTCTTGTAGAAATAATCTAAATGGTATAAAGATTCTCGGTGCAGAGCGCTTTTTTCGAAAAAAAATCAATTTTTCATGTAAAAATCAAATGAAATAAATTTTCATCGACTCCATTCAGCGGCGAACACACCGCATAGTCGTATACGAAAACTATGGACCCCTGCCCAAATGAGTGTGGGTACTGGGTACATTACATGACAATATACAATAAAAAATATTAATTTTTAAAGAATAAGAATGATTTTATACTGAAAAATAAGAGTTTTAAACGAAATAGTTTCAGTTTAAACTGAAAGTGATTCATTTTTCAGAAAATATTTCAATTTTCTAGCAGGGAGATCAATTGTAAACAAAAATTATGCATTTTCAGCTAAAAAATGAATGTTTCACAAATTAGTTCATCCCTTTTGCACAAGCTCTCAGCTAAAAGAAAACGTAGGCGAGACTTTTGTATAACCGGTTATTGCAGACGACACCCCCTGTGTTGTGCAAACATGCAAAGTTTGTGTATAATGCGAATCAATCTGGTATTTTCGGAGGAAATTTGGCGACACAGATAATTTATATCTTGCATGTTTTTATAATCTTGTTTTTTTATATAGAGAGCTAGTCTATTGTCATTGAATATACAAGGTACTATTTTCGGAGTAAGTTGCCGAAAATTGTACACTTACACTGATTCGCCTTGAATATTGCATGCATGAATTCGGGGGCGAATTGATTATAAGATATTATTTGTTTACAGTTTCATTTTACTTAAAGTCTGCATTTCATGATATTATCCACTCCCAACCACCTACACTCACTCAACCATTCGGAAATTCGCCCACTCATTTGGGTAGGGGCCCCTCTTTTTCGTATACGACTATGCGGTGAAGTCGCCCCTGAATGAAGTCAAGGAAAATTTATTTCTTTTCATTTTTACATGAAAAATAGATTTTGTTCGAAAAAAGCGCTCTGTACCGTGAGTCTTTATACCCTTTAGATTATTTATACAAAAAATCAGAGAAAATGGCTCGGCCGTTTGGCCTGAATACGATTTCTACGATTTACACTCCATTTCCAGAGCCCTATTTTATTCGTATTGCATGGGTAATTGTAAACAGAATTGTTGAGTTTAAACTTAAATTACACATCATTCATGATTCTGAAGGAAGTATGCAAAAACCACTTTTTCCATTATAGTGTAACATACCTCGAAAATGTTCCAATATTATATGATAAACAGAAAAAAATTATTTGGCCGAAAAATTCTTAAATCGGAAATTTATTTGAAATCTGTGTCAAATCTTGTGAAATATTTGTGAAATTGTTGTTAAATCTCGCTGTAATAATTTTTATTCCTTAAAATCATATAATCATTGGAGATCTCAATAAAATAGTTTGAAATCTTGTAAAATGTTTTGAAACCTTTGTAAATAGTTTCAAACCTTCTAGATGTTGAAAAATCTTTAAAATCTGCTGCACTGCTACCCTTTTTTAAATCTTCGCGAATTTATTCTAATCTTCTAGAATGTTTAAACATTCTGAAAATACTTTTAAATCTTTGAAAGATTTTTACACAAAACCAAAATTTTATTCATTTTTTGACTTCAACTTCAAAATTGATTCGGCCTGAATATTGCAAACCGTTTTTTTGTACATTTACTTGTGATATTATTTTCTTTGGTTTTATTTCATTTCAAATCTGCAAGTCATGATATTATCCACAACCAAAATCCTACACCCACCAAACCTTTTGGGAATTTACCCACTCATTTGGGTAGGGGCCCCTAGTTTTCGTATACGGTGTGTTCGGCCCTGAAGGAATTTAATGTGGGTCATAGTGGTCGCTTCATTACCTGCAGACTTGAGTTATAACAGGTCGTAGTTTTTCCCTCCTCCGCTAGGGTCG
>CAKNXH010052515.1:0-22398 GCA_932178445.1 Andricus quercusramuli
ACTTTTGGTGGAAGAAGTTTACTTCTACACACCAACATTTGGCCCGCATATTCACCTCATATTTAAAGTCGGAGATGCCCATTCCGCAGTGGCTAGTGTTAGGACGCACTATACTCCTACCGAAAAAAGGCGACTTGTCCAAACCAGAGAATTACAGGCCAATAACTTGTTTGAACACACTGTATAAGATTTTTACAGCTATCCTAAACAACAGGATTGTTCGACGAATTGAGCCTGTATGGCGAGAGATGTACGAACAACGTGGCTCGAAAAAAGGTGTAGCAGGCTGTCGAGAGAACCTGCTGATTGACAGGTGTGTCTGTAAAGACGCTACAGTCCATCAGCGCGTCCTGTCAATGGCCTGGATTGACTACCGGAAAGCTTTTGATTCAACCTCTCATAGACTTATCATCTGTCTTTTGGAAAGCTTGAAGGTACATCCACACATAGTGAGATGCATAGAGAGATTGATGCCTCTTTGGAAAACTAGATTTACCACCTCATCTAGGAATTATCGTCTGACGACGAACAACGTCACCTTCCAGAGGGGCGTCTTTCAAGGGGATAGTATGAGCCCTTTGCTTTTTTGCATCACACTTTTGCCTCTATCTCTTGCACTACGAAATTCTCCTGGATACCTCTGTGGCGACACTAATCAGCGTGAGCATAAGGTCACTCATGTATTCTATATGGATGAGCTGAAGATCTATGCCGCTGGTAAAAGCAAACTTCAAACTGCTTTAAATATCGTCAAGAACTACACAGGAGAGATTGGGATGGACTTTGGTTTGGACAAGTGTGCCAAAATTCATTTGAAGAAAGGAAAGATTACTGGCGTTCCCAAGGACCCTGAGCTTGTGGATATAAGTGTTATTAGACATCTTAACACTGGAGAGACCTATACATACCTGGGCGTGCCTCAAAGCCGCATTCAGGACGTAACATCAGTGAAGGAGTCTCTCCGAAGCAGATACAAGCAACTTCTTCGACAGATTTGGTCTTCCAATCTGTCGGCGTTGAACAAGGTATCTGCGACTAACATGCTTGCCGTCCCGGTTCTACTCTACTCGTTTGGGGTGGTTCAATGGACGAAGAACGAGCTTAAGGCCCTTGATGTCACCACGCGTAAGATCATGCATATGCATAAAAGCTTGCATATCAATTCGTCAGTTCCGCGATTATACATTTCACGCTAGCAAGGCGGACGCGGACTTCTGAATCCCCAGTGTCTTCATAACCGAATTGTTTTGTGTACAGCTTACATCGTTGCGAATGGCAGAGATCCTCTCCTAAAGATGGTCAGAAACCACGAGATGATTGGCGAAGGGGCGTTCCTTTACAAAGCCGCGGAGCAAGCTGCAGAGACCCTTGGCCTGAATTTTAACATCAGAAGTGAGGAAAGTGCATTACTCCATCTAGATGCTTCACGTCTAAAAGCCGAAGTAAAGAAAGCAGAGGTTGGAAAATTTCACCAAGAGCTACTCGACAAGCAAATGCACGGAAACTTTCACAGAAATGTAGAAAAACAGTCCTTGTCGAAGGAGCAAACTTTTGCTTTCCTCAAATCATCAGGGCCCAATTGAGGTACAGAGGGCTTTATTTTCGCATGCCAGGACGGTGTAATCTCCACCTTAGCATACCGCGCCCGCATTTTATGTCAAGAAGTTCCCAGTGATAGGTGCAGAGCGTGTCATGCACACGCTGAGTACCTAGAACATATACTATCGGGGTGTCCGACCCACGCGGGAACAACGTATATCTATAGACATAATGCGGCCCTAAGAGTACTTTATTACCACCTTTGTCGCTCTTACGGTGTTGGTCGCGACCCTGCCCTGCCGAACGCTCCAAGGGATATAGAGTCAATTGTCCGAAACGAGAAGTGCCAGATTTTCTGGAACTACGATTTTCGGGCAGCAGTCTCCGTTGCGCACTCGAGGCCTGACATTGTTCTCCAAGACTTCGAGAAACGAACTATATTCGTGATCGAATTCTCTGCTCCATCCGAATACAACATCACTGCAAAGGAGAAAGAAAAAGAGGAGAGATATCAAGACCTTAAAAGAGAGCTGCGTCGACTGTACCCAAAATATTCGGTACGAGTAATTGTTCTTGTGATAGGTGCTCTCGGAGGTGTGAAATTATCGCTGGCTCGTAACCTTAAAGCCATACCCGCGTGCCAAAAATATGCCAAGGCTCTTGCGAGATGGATGCAGAAAGCTGTCATCCTTGGGTCGCTTCTGGTCCTCAAGACACACGAGGGTTTCGCCGGCCTGTCGTTGTGATTTCGTCGTGCCCTGTGACCACCCATCTCACGGATGTGAGACGTGGCCATAGGTGTATTTTACCGCGGTTCTACTGGGGGCCATTGACATTTTTTCCAGATGGCAGTTGCTCTTAGTGGTACCCTGCGGTGGTTGTTTAACTTTTTTTTAATTATATATATATATATATATATATATTAATAAATTCAGAAATTTAGGATAGAACCCAACAATAATACGACTTCTTCCAGACTAATAATTCAAAATTTATTTTAAAAAATATATACGAAAAGATAACGTTTCGGAAACCCAGCTAGCTTCCCTCATCAGATCTGTATAAAAAAACATTCAAATTCATAATATAAAAAAATATAATTTACTGACCAAATTTTCTCTAAATATAATAAGAAAATACCTTTGAAACATTTCAAAAAATTCCTTTAATTTCTCTATGTGTTTGTTCCATAAAGTTGTTTATATAGTACTAGAAAAAATATAATAGAGGCTAGGTTCGAAAAATGTGAATAGTATATTTATTTTTAGTGCAAACAGTAAATTTAATGGATCAAAATAGGAAATTGATATCATACCTGTAATTAATTAGTATATTTTTTTTATTTTAGAATTTAAGTATTGTGTAAAAAATGGTGAAAAATATAAAAAAATATTTAAAAAACTGTTTTGTGAAGACGGAGCAAGTATGCCCCGTCTCCATCTTGGAAACTTTGTGAACACACACATTAAGAATTACAATGCAACACATCGAAAGGCAACACATTGGCGTAAGAAGGGTCAACGTCAGTGACAATTTCTACATATTTGTTACAATTCAAATTTGTGGTAACGGGGTTTGAAATGAATTTAAAGACTGTTTTTCATTTAGTTATAAATTCAACAATGTTATTATAAGAAGCACTAAAATAATCTAGATCTGTAACTAAATTCATACAATTTTCACCTTCTTTTTTAATAAAAACCATCTCAGCAAAAACACATTTATATTCGTTAGGTTCAATATACAAAATTTCTACCTCATTTCATTTGACAAAACTAGAGTCACCTCGATATTCTTGAGTTAAGTGTTGACTTATAGCTTTGTGATATTTTGGATCTAATCTGATGTTCATATGTTCTTTCACTCTGATTCTTAACGGACGTTTCGATTGGCCAATGTAAGCTTTTCCACAACGACAGAAAATTCTGTATATAACATTACATTGGTCTAAAGTATCAATTCTGTATTTACCTAGTTTAACAAATTTGTTAAGTTTAGTATCAACTCTAAAAACAGTTCTAATATTGTCATTTTCATTCAAAAGTCTTTTTATGTTATGTGAAATTTGGCCTATAAAGGATATTGAAATGGTTGCTTTTGAGTTTTTATTTGTATTGTCACTTTTGATATTGTCGTGAATGTTGTTATCTTTTGTCTGTAGTTCAATTACTCTTCTGTCAATGTGCTTATCAATGAAATTAGTTGGATAGTTATTATAGAATAATAGTTTTTTAATTAGTTCTAGATTTTCTGAGTGGAAAGAAACGTCTGCTAAAAGAATGGCTGAATCAACAAGATTTTTGATAATTCCAATTTTATGTTGTATGGGATGATTAGAAAAATAGTTTAAATATCTTCCTGAATAAGTTTTTTTTGCGGAACCAATTAGTTTTTATGATATTGTTATCAGATCTTATAATTTCTAAATTTAAAAACCTATTGAATTGTTTTCTTCTTTTTCGATTGTAAATTTTAGTCTGTTGTGATAGGAATTAAAAAGTGAAACGATCAAATCTATTTTGTTTTCGGGAATAATTAAAAAGGAGTCATCAACATAACGCACATATATTGGAATTTCAAAGTTAATTTGATTAAGTACTTCTGATTCTAAATCTTGCATAACAATTTTCGATAGAATAGCCGAAATCGGTGAACCCATAGGCATACCATGTGTTTGCTGGTAAAAGTTATCATCAAATTTGAAAAAGGTGTTATTCATAAGAAAAGAAATGCCTTCCTTAAATTTGTCGAAAGGAATTTTAGTATTTTTCTTTATGTAATTCCAATATGGACTCTATGCTTTTTAGAACGAGTTCTTAAGGAATATTAGTAAAGAGTGATGTGACGTCAAGTGATACCATACTATGATTATATTATCGGGTATTTTCACATTTTTAATTTTTTCTTTAAATTAAATTGAGTTCTTCATGTTATGAGGATAAGATGGTAAGGATGCGGAAATAATTTTACTAAAAATCTTTGCTAAGTAATAAGTAGGAGTGCCTATGGAAGACACAACTGGTCTGAGAGGACAATTTTGTTTATGTATTTTTGGAAGTCCATACATTCTAGCAATGTTGGTATTTACTGTAAGTAAATCTGCTCTCTTTGTGCTAGGATTTAGGAAACCACTTGTCCTCCAACCATCTACCATTTTGAAGGTATCAATTTGTAAAAAGTTTGAAGGGTTATAACTAATTTTTTTATATGTTTTCGAATCATTTAATGAGATATTCATTTTATTAGTGTAATCTTGGCGACACATCACTACGGTTTCATTGCCTTTATCTGCTTTGGTTACTAAAATCTTTTCTTTGTTCTCACTCATAAAACTATTGGTTATGTTTATTTTATTTGCAATGATTTTGTCTATACCTGAAATTCGTTGTGGTTTCTTTAAATAATTGGAAGCTAAGGATAAAACTTTTTCTCTAAATTCATCTCTACAGTTATCCGGAATCTTATCTATGTTTGATACTAAGTCTTTCACAATTTCAAAAGTATGGTTAGGTCTGTTTGAAATAAATTTTGTACTAAAGTTTTCACCTAACCTCAAAATGTCAGTTACCTGTTCTGGAATGTTCAAATTAGAAATATTCACTAACCATGGATCGTTGTTGTTGTTATCTACATCATCTTCACTTCTATGTTTATTTAGAACAGTATCTGTATGTTGTTCATGTCTTAACGTTTCAATTTTTGTGTTTAAACTGTTGTTTAAACTTTTATTTTTGTTTTGCAAAAACTGATCTAAGTTATTTTGGTGTTTTACAATTTCCTTGAGTATGTAAGCTGGTATTGAAATTGCTAATTTTGTTCTTATTTTTTCCATGCGGTTAGTTATAAATTTTAAATGATTGTGGACATCTTTAACTTCTATTTTTCTAATTTGATGTTGTAAGTCTACTAAAATTGAATCTAATTTCTTCTTACAAGAAGTGCTCCGAAGATGTAGCTTACCCATGTGTACAGTGACGTTAAGGATGTGATGTGGAAGAAGCTCTTGTCTTCTGCATTCTAAGAGAAAATCTTTTCTTGCCAAAGTCTCTCTTATTTCTTTGTTGATGTTTATCCAGTCCTTTACCGTAGATACGGCTTCGGGTCCAAAGTTTTTGTGTCTTTCATAGGCACTCCTACTTATTACTATGCAAAGATTTTTAGTAAAATTATTTCCGAATCCTTACCATCTTATCCTCATAACATAAATAACTCAATTGAATTTAAAGAAAAAATTAAAAATTTAAAAATACCCGATAATAATAGTATGGTATCACTTGACGTCACATCACTCTTCACTAATATTCCTTTAGAACTCGTTGTAAAAAGCATAGAGTCTAGATGGAATTACATAAAGAAAAATACTAAAATTCCTTTCGACAAATTTAAGGAGAGCTAATCTTTTCTTATGAATAACACTTTTTTCAAATTTGATGATAACTTTCACCAGCAAACACATGATATGCCAATGGGTTTACCGATTTCGGCTATTCTACCGGAAATTGTTATGCAAGATTTAGAATCAGAAGTACTTAATCAAATTAACTTTGAAATTCCAATATATGTACGTTATGTTGATGACTTCTTTTCAATTATTCCCGAAAACAAAATAGATTTGATCGTTTGACTTTTTAATTCCTGTCACAACAGACTACAATTTACAACCGAAAAAGAAGAAAGCAATTCAATCTAGATTATTTTAGTTCTTCTTATAATAACATTGTTGAATTTATAACTAAATAAACAACAGTCTCTAAATTCATTTCAAACCCCGTTACCACAAATTTGAATTGTAACAAACATATTTTATCATAAAATAGTTATGTAGAAATTGTCACTGACGTTGACCCTTCTTACACCAATGTGTTGCCTTTCGATGTGTTGCATTGTAATTCTTAATGTGTGTGTTCACAAAGTTTCCAAGATGGAGACGGGGCATACTTGCTCCGTCTTCACGAAACAGATTTTTTCAAATATTTTTTTTATATTTTTTTATATTTTGCACCATTTTTTAAACAATACTTAAATTCTGAAACAAAACAAAAAATGAAAAAATACTAATTAATGACAGGTATGAAATCAATTTTTTTATTTTGATCCCTTAAATTTACTGTTTGCACTAAAAATAAATATACTATTGACATTTTTCGAACCTAACCTCTATTATATTTTTTCTAGCACTACATAAACAAATTTATGGAACACACACATAGAGAAATTAAAAGAATTTTTTGAAATGTTTCAAAGGTATTTTCTTATTATATTTAGAGAAAATTTTGTCAGTAAATTATATTTTTTCATGTTATAAATTTGAATACGTTTTTTTATACAGATCTGATGAGGGAAGCTAGCTGGGTTTCCGAAACGTTATCTTTTCGTATATATTTTTTAAAATAAATTTTGAATTATTAGTCTGGAAGAAGTCGTATTATTTTTGGGTTCTATCCTAAATTTCTGAATTAAAAAAAATTTTCCCAGACGTAAAAAAAGAAATTTTATTCTTCTTATAAATTTATATATATATATATATATATATATATATATATGTTTATATATATACATTATATTTATTATATTATAATATTTTTGGACAAAGTCATATCTGCATCGTGTCAAGGGGGTTGATTTTGACGTTAAGGGTTGGAGCCAAGAAATCAGTGTTGGTATTTTTGCGGAAGCCAAAAATCAGAAACTCTATGTACACTGTGAAATTAGAAAAAAGATTATTTTTTGACAAACTCATATCTGCTTGGTGTCAAGGGGGTTGTTTTTGACGTTAAGGGTTGGAGCCCAAAAATCAGTGTTTATATTATTGGGGAGCCCAAAGATCATAGACTCTATTTAAACTGTAAAATTAGAAAAAAAAAAATTTGACAGTCATATCTGCTTGGTGTCAAGATGTTTGTTTTTGAAGTTAGGGGTTGGAGCTTAAAAATCGGTGTTTGTATTTTTGAAGAACCTACAAATCAGAGACTCTATGTACACTGTGGAATTAAAAAAAAATTCTTTTTTGACAAACTCATATCTGCTTGGTGTCAACGGGGTTGCTTTTGACGTTAAGGGTTGGCGCCCAAAAATCAGTGTTGTTATTTTTGAGGACCTCAAAAATCCGAGACTTCACTTACACGGTAAAATTAGAAAAAAAATTATTTTTTGACAAAGTCATATCTGCATCGTGTCAAGGGGGTTGATTTTGGCGTTAAGGGTTGGAGCCAAGAAATCAGTGTTGGTATTTTTGAGGAAGCCAAAAATCAGAGACTCTATGTACACTGTGAAATTGGAATAAAGATTATTTTTTGACAAACTCATATCTGCTTGGTGTCAAGGGGGTTGTTTTTGGCGTTAAGGGTTGGAGCCCATGAATCAGTGTTGGTATTTTTGTAAAGCCCAAAAATGATAGACTTTATTTACACGTCGGAATTAGAAAAATGATTATTTTTTGACAAAGTCATATCTGCATCGATTCAAGGAGGTTGATTTTGACGTTAAGGGTTGGAGCCTGAAAATCGACGTTAGTATGTTTGAGAAGTTAAAAAATAAGAGCCTCTCTTGATACTGCGGAATTAGAAAAAGTTTTTTTTTCGCAAAGTCATATCTGCGTCGTGTCAAGGTGGTAGTTTTTGACGTTAAGGGTTGGAGCCCAAAAATCAGTGTTGTTATTTTTGAGGACCTCAAAAATCCGAGACTTCATTTACACTGTGAAATTAGAAAATAAAATTATTTCTTGACACAGTCATATCTGCTTGGTGTCAAGGGGGTTGTTTTTGACGTTAGGGGCTGGAGCTCAAAAATCGGTGTTTGTATTTTTGAGGAGCATAAAAATCAGAGACTCTTTGTACACTGTGAAATTAGAAGAAAGATTATTTTTTGACAAACTCATATCTGCTTGGTGTAAAGGGGGTTGTTTTTGACGTTAAGGGTTGGAGCCTCGAAACGGACGTTAGTATTTTTGAGAAGCTCAAAAATAAGAGCTTCTATTGACACTGCAGAATTAGAAAAAGATTATTTTTCGTAAAGTCATAACTGCATCGTGTCAAGGGGGTTGATTTTGACGTTAAGAATTGGAGCCCATGAATCAGTGTTGGTATTTTTGTGAAGCCCAAAAATGAGAGACTCTATTTACACTTTGAAATTCTAAAAAAATATATTTTTATGACAAAGGCATATCTGCTTGGTGTCACGGGGGTTGTTTTTGACGTTAAGGGTTGGAGACCAAAAATCAGTGTTGGTATTTTTAAGGAGTTCGAAAATCCAAAACTTCATTCACACTGTGAAATTGAAAAAAAAAGTTTATTTTGGTGGTGGTGTCAACATTTGGCTTGGTGTCAAGGGGGTTCTTTTTGACGTTGAGGGTTGAGCTCAAAAATCGGCGTCCTTATTCTCGAGAAGCCCAAAAGTGAGAGACTCTATTTACACTGTGGAATTAGAAAATAGATTATTTTTTGACAAAGGCAAATCTGTATTGTGTCAAGGGGGTTGATTTTGACGTTAAAGGTTAGAGCCCAAAAATCGGTGTTGGTATTCTTGAAGGGTCCAAAAATCAGAGACTCTATTTAAACTGTGAAATTAGAGAAAGGATATTTTTTTGACAAAGTCATATCTGCTTGGTAGCAAGGGGGTTGTTTTTAAAGTTAAGGGTTGGAGCCCAAAAATCGATGCTGGTATTTTTGAGGAGCCCAAAAATTAGATACTTCATTCACACTGTGGAATTAGAAAAAAGATTACTTTTGGACAAAGTCATATCTGCTACGTGTCAAGGGGGATTTTTTTGACGTCATGGGTTGAAGCCCAAAAATGGGTGTTGGTATTTTTGAGAAGCTTGAAAAACAGAGACTTCATTTTAACCGTAAAATTAGAAAAAAGATTTTTTTTTGACAAAGTCATATCTGCATCGTGTTAAGGGGGTTGATTTTGACGTGTATGGTTGGAGCCCAAAAATCAGTGTTGCTATTTTTGAGGAGCCCAAAAATCATAGACTCTATCCACACTGTGGAATTGAAAAAAAGATTATTTTCTAACCAAGTCGTATCTTCATCGTGTCAAGGGGGTTGATTTTGACGTTAAGGGTTGAATCCAAAAGATTGGTGTTGGTATTTTTGAGGAGACCAAAAATCAGAGACTCTATTTGAACTGTGAAATTAGAGAAAGGATATTTTTTTGACAAAATCATATCTGCATCGTGCCAAGGGGGTTGATTTTGACGTTAAGGGTTGGAGCCCAAAAATCGGGGTTGGTATTTTTGAGGAGCCCGAAAATCACACTCTATTTAAACTGTAAAATTAGAAAAAAGATATTTTGTTGCCAATGTCCTCTGCTTTATGTCAAGGGGGTTGTTCTTGACTTTAAGGGTGGGAGCTCAAAAATCAGCGTTGTTATTTTTGAGAAGCTCAAAAATAACAGACTCCATTTACACTGCGGAATTAGAAAAAAGATTATTTTTTGGCAAAGTCATATCTGCATCGTGTCAAGGGGGTTGATTTTGACGTTAAGGGGTGAAGCTCAACAATCGGTGTTGTTATTTTTAAGGATCCCAAAAATGAGAGACTCTATTTACACTTTGAAATTCTAAAAAATATATTTTTTTGACAAAGACATATCTGCTTGGTGAGAGGGGGTTGTTTTGACGTTAAGGGCTGGAGCCCAAAAATCGGTGTTGGTATTTTCGAGAAGCCCAAAAATAAGAGACTCTATTTACACGTCGGAATTCGAGAAAAGATTATTTTTTGACAAAGTCACATCTGCTTAGTGTCCTCGGGGTTGTTTTTGACGTTAAGGGCTGGAGCCTAAAAATCGGTGTTGGTATTTTTGAGGAGCTCAAAATCGAGTTCTCCATTTACGCTGTAAAATTTGAAAAAAGATTGTTCTTTGACAAAGTCATATCTGGTTGGTGTCAAGGTGGTTGTCTTTTCCAAAATTTGAGTATAAGCAATGTACAAACTATGTACTAGAATTTATCAGAGAAACTGGACTCAAAGCGTGTTTTCACGATAATGAAATGTTTGAATGATATACGTTTATCACATTCAACACAAAGTGGCGTGTCTATAAGATTCCAAATATTGGTTTCAAACCGTTTCGCCGGTTGATGAAGAATAATATACAAAATATCAATGGGTCTACTTGTTACTAAAAGAGTCTACATTTCTTTGTAAATGATTTTCCTTAGGCCAGTAACACCAGCCCCCCCCCCCCCCCCGCACTCTTAATTTTCGGGTTTTTTATAGCCCACTGAATGGCGCCGCAAATGCGCTCATATGCGCCACCAATAAAAAATTTTGCACCACGAAACTCTAGGAGTTATAGCAGGTGTTACGTGGGGGGAGGTCTGGTGACACACCAGCCCCCCCCCCCATTTGAAAAATCCAAATTTGAATTGCATGGCCTTGAAGATCTCCAACTGTGCTCATATGCAAGGTAAAAAAAAATTTTGCGCAAAATTGATGACTGACTTATCAGCGATCAAAATGGGGAGGGGCTGGCGCGATTTTTCTAAAATAATAACATTTTTTGAAATTAATCATAGCTATCCGTCATAATTTTAAATGCGCTCAAATGCGCCACCACTAACAAATTTTGCGCTAGCAAATTAACAAAGATAGCAATTTTTTTTAGGGTGGAGGGGGCAGTGTGACGCAAGTGTTAAATCTTCGTCAGTGATCTGAAATTTAAAATTAAGGAAATGGAGTTATTCGTCTTCAAATGCGCCCATATGCGCCACAAAAGTTGTTCGAAAACTTAAAGAACTGTCCACGATACGAAGGTTTTAACACTTTGTAAAGTGATGACCAAGTGATGACCAACAAAATAAAAGTTCTGCACTCCGCAGTGATGACGGGACTTTCGAATAGGGTTTCAAATGCGCTCATATGCTCCATAAAAATGTTCTGCATTTCTTGAAAATTGCCCAAGATATGGAGGTCATAAGATTTTGCAAATTGATGAACAACAAAATAAAAAGCTTCGAATCTACAGTGATAAAGAAACTTTCGAATAGGGTTTCAAATGCGCTCATAAGCGCAATCAAATTTTTTTGCACATCTTGAAAATTTCCCAAGATATAGAGGTCATAAGATTTTGCAAATTGATCACCAACGAAATAAAAAGTTTTGAATCCACAGTGATGACGGGACTTTCGAATAGGGTTTTAAATGCGCTCATATGCGCCATAAAAATTTTCTGCATATCTTGAAAATTACCCAAGATATGGAGGTCATAAGATTTTGCAAATTGATGACGAACAACATAAAAAGCTTCGAATCCACAGTGATCAAGGGACTGTCTATGGGGTTTCAAATGCGCTCATATGCGCCATCAAAATTTTTTGGATATCTTGCAAATCCCTTCATCACTGCGGATTGAAAACTTTTTATTGTGGTGGTCATTACTTTGCAAAATTTTACGGCCTCCATATCTTGGATAATTTTCAAGATATGCAGAAAACTTTTATGGCGCATATGAGCGCATTTGAAACCGTATTCGGAAGTCTCGTCATCACTGCGGATTAAAGAACTTTTCATTTTGTAGGTCATCACTTTGCAAAATCTTATGACCTCTATATCTTGGGTAATTTTCAATATATGCAGAAGACTTTTATGGCGCATATGAGCGCCTTTTTTTTATTAAGCTTCTAATGTGTCCCCTAAGGGTTTACATTGTTCTTGTATCTCTTTCCTATTTCTCCACACACCCCCCACGCACTTACTTGGTGGTGGGAGTGGGACCTACAGTTTAAGGTGGGTTCCGAACCACCAAGAGCAACAGCCTTAAGTACTTAGAGAAACTTTTTCTCTAGAGGTACCGGTCCCACGACTCTCCGGAGATGAACAACTCCCTTGCTAGGCAAGTGTTCACCGCATGGGCCACCGAGACTCTTCCAGAGTGCGAGGCGGGAATTGAACCGCAAGCCGACGGAGTGGGTCCAAAGCCTATAATTTTCAAGGTATCCAAACATTTTTTTGGCGCATATGAGCGCATTTAAACCCATATTTGAAAGTCTCGTCATCACTGCGGATTAAAGAACTGTTACATTTTGTTGGTTATCACTTTGCAAAGTGTTAAAACCTTCGTATCGCGGACAGTTTTTAAAGTTTGCAAACAATTTTTGTGGCGCATATGTGCGCATTTGAAGACGAATAACTCCATGTCCTTAATTTTTAATTTCAGATCACTGACGAAGATTTAGCACCTGCGTCACACTGCCCCCCCAAAAAAAAATTGCTGTCTTTGTTAATTAACTAGCGCAAAATTTTTCAGTGGTGGCGCATTTGAGCGCATTTGAAGTTATGACGGATAGCTATGATTAATTTGAAAAAATGTTATTATTTTAGATAAATCGCGCCAGCCCCCCCTCCCCCCATTTCGATCGTTGATAACTCGGTCATCAATGTGGCGTAAAATTTTTTATTATGGCGCGTATGAGCGCATTTGGAGATCTTCAAGGTCACGCAATTCAAATTTTTCAAATGGGGCGGGCTGGCATGTCACCCCCCCCCCCCCACGTAACACCTGCTATAACTCCTAGAGTTTCGTGGGGCAAAATTTTTTATTGATGGCGAATATGGGCGCATTTGCGACGCAATCCAGTGTGCTATAAAAAACCCGGAAATTAAGAGTGGGGGGAGCTGGTGTAACTGACCTATTTCCCTTTACGCAAGTGTCACCACCTTAAAGATTAACCTGAAATTATGTCTGTATGTCAATTTCTTATCATTTGCGTCAGTTAAAGTTTCTTAAGTGACAAATTTACATATCGAATTAGACAGAGAGGTCAAACTTAGAGTGTCAGCAGAGTTTTGAATTCTGATATATAATTCTATGATGGAAATGAAGGATATCGTATTTAACAATTTAATCCAATATTTTCTTTTTGATTTGTTACAATCATTCGAAGATTACCTGCGAATTCTCAGGAAGTGACAGAATTTTTCTGAAACTGCCGCATTTGCCGAACCAGAGTAGGCATTCAGGATTCACAAAATTTACATGCAAAAATCAGTTTGTGAAGCGGGCAGCAAGCGCCCGCACTTTATGGTTTTCCAGAAACAGGTACATCAAAGATTTTTCTGCTTTTCGCAAGATTTACAATTCCGTAAACAAAATTTTTTCACCCTTAGGGAAAGTTTCTATCACGTATACAGATTTTCAGAATTTGATTTAATTCTGAGCATTTTTGTGTTTATTTTTCTAACTTTTAAAAATTTTCCATTTGTTTAAAAATTTACATCTTCATTCGGAAATTTGCGGTGTCAACAGAGTCCCTGATTTTTGGGCTCCTCAAAAATACCAAAACCGATTCTTGGGCTGCAAGCCTCAACGTTGAAAAGCAACCCCTTGACACGACGCAGATATGACTTGGTCAAAAAATAATCTTTTTTAGAAGTTCACAGTGTAAATAAAGTCCCTGATTTTGAGCTCCTCAAAAATACCAACACTGATTTTTGGGCTCTAACCCTCAATGTTGAAAACCAACCCCTTGACACCAAGCATATATGACTTTGTCAAAAAATAATCTTTTTCAGAATTTCACAGTGTAAATATTAACGTAAATATTAACGTTAAAAAGCAACCCCTTGGTACCGGGCAGATGCGACTTTTGAGCTCCTTGTAAATTCAAATTTGAATTCATAGATAGGTGGTTTTTTTGCACACAGGGGGTGGTTTCTTGATTTTTTTTCCGTGCATTCGAAAGCCCACAGTAAGCCCAAAATTATGGTGTACTTTGTTTCTTCCCAGTTTGAGTTTTTATACAGGGAGTAGTTTTATTTCTGGTAGTGCTAGTTTTTGGGAATCGGTTGTTGGCGCGTTTATGAGCCCGAAAAATGCCCAAAATTCTGTCGTCTTTGATTTTTAATTTCTCCAGATTTTTATGTAATGGGGGTGCTGGCTTGAGCCAAGCCAGCACCTCCACAACAAATTTGAATTAAAAAAAAAAATTAGTGGAGCCCAAAAATCGGCGATACAGCCCAAGCAAAGCCCAAAAAAAATCCAAAATCCAAATAAAAAAAAATTTGGGATTTCCGATTGTGGAGGTGCTAGCTTGATGGAGCTGCCGAAATTCGACGTGGATAAGCCAGCTATACTTGAGTAATGAGATGCCAACATTACTCGTGTTATTCGCCAGAAGACGGTCGAAATGCTCGGACGAGTCATCGAAAATGGGGTTGTTGCATATTTTCAAATATTTTTTTTTTCCTAATGAAATTAAAGCAAACACCAAAAAAATAATGTAACTACAAAAGGAAAGTTTTTTTCAGTCAAGGCCATGTGACGAGTGGGCCACGTGAGCGGATTCCTACCTAACCGACACTTTTTTTATTTGTCAACTTATGTTCACACGAATAGCCACATTTAGTTGAAAATTTGGGATAATAAATAAGAAGCACTAAGAAATGCGGCTCTGGTCCTAAATTTTTATAATTATGAAAAAAGTTTTTTTTGTTAATAACATTTTTTTGCTTTTTTCATAATTATTAAAATTTAGGACCAGAGCCGCATTTCTAAGTGCTTCTTATTTATTATCCCAAATTTTAAACTCGATGTGACTATTCGTGTGAACATAAGTTCACAAATAAAAAAAGTGTCGGTAAGGTAGGAATCCGGTCACGTGACCCACTCGTAAAGTATACTTTTTGAATTTTTGTGGGAAGTAGTTTGCAGGATGTACTTCATTCTGATTAACGTGGTTGTCGGGTTGGTGACAGAATATAATATGGCCGCTAGCGATTAAATGTGTAAACGGTGTAAACAGTTAACATAACCTATTGTAAACGTGTTTTAAAAGTAAAAAAAGGGCCTAAAAGATTTTTAGAATGCCTAGAATTTCACTAAGACCCGGCTTTATAAAGTGTGACAGTGCGAAAAGTTTGAATGAAACTTGGTATCTTTACCGGTTCATTCAACGGCTTCTGCCCATTTCTTTTTCACTTCTGTGCCCATGGGCAACCTTATAAGTATTTGGTTTGGATTATCTTTGCTATTGCAGTTGCAATCAGGTACAAAACATTTTTTTTAAAGGCTGCCATTATTATACATACTTGTGAATTGTATATGTTCCGAATATATGATTGACTAAAATTTGAGATTATCTTTGGAAACATCTCATTTTCACGCACTTGACTGATATTATTCAGGACTATCTTTATCTAGGTTTTATATTTCAAGCAAAAGTGTATTTTTTCCGTGAGATTTGGCTACGACTGGCTGCTGCTTTTCGATAATTTTAAGCAAACAAATATCTCTATTAGAAATTATAAATTGAATTTTCGCAAGCTGTCTGCTAGATACTTCGTTAGTCAATGTATCATTATGCTGATTGGTTACGAGCTATTTGGGAAGTGACGTTTCAAGGTCACAGAGTTTTTGAATAGGGATTTGGATACTTTTCTAAAAAAAATTTTATCTCGGCAATGAAGTATTTAAAAATTTTTTTAAATGCACTAAAATGTTCAGAATGTTACGCAGTATTGAAAAAATATATTACCTAAAATTCATGCAACGACCCCATTGGACCCTCAGGATGGACAAGCTGAGGCACAGTTGCGGCCAACGTTTGAAGACAATAATCTTTAAAAAAATAAATATCAAGAATTATTATTCTTTTGAATGATAATGAATATCCGACAATAAATTTGAATGTCATGAATTTTGTTATTAAAAAAAAAACCTTCAGTTGGATCAACCTATACTGGGTGGTTTTTTCACCTTGAGACATCAAAATATCTAAAAAATACGCATTCTATGAAAGAAATATCTGTAATGAAAACTTTTTCTTTTCGAGGGGAAAAAGCGACTCTGAATAATCCTCCCCCCCCCCCCCCCCCAGGAGACAGGGTTTTGTTTCCTTCGCAAATCGAAAAAAAATTTTGAAATAAAACTTGCATATTCCATAAAGGAGAATCTGAATCTGTGATGAAAAATTGGAGTTCCCATTTGAAATTACAAAGTTACCCCTATCCTGCCTCCTGGGGGGGGGGGAGTGTAAATTTTTTCAAAGTCGCTTTTCCCTCTCAAAAATAAAAAGTTTTTATTACGGATATTTTGTTCATAGAATGCGTATTTTTTGAGATATTTCGATGTTTCAAGTTTTAAAAAAACACCCCGTATAATAGATACAATAGATGGATAAAATAATTGTCCTTGTTTATTATTATCTGAAATTTTTTTCTAATCATTATCCGCGAAAAAAGTACACCAAAAACCAAGAGTCAAAAGTTTTGTAAAATTAAAATTGATTTTTCAAAACGTATTAATTGTGAAGAAAAGCGTTAAAAGCAAAATAGTTCTAGTTTTCAAGAAATGTATATTATGAAAAATCAACACCTTTCTCCATAAATTATAAAAACTACCAGGAACTTTTTATTTCCCTAGCAAAGCTAGTGTCACTCTTGAACTATTGATATGTATAAAAAAATGTTTTTCAAAAGTAATGCGTGGTTCAACATCAAACACTAAGACTGAAACAATCCAAGATCCATCGAAGATTGTATAAATACCTGAAGCAATTGCAGCTCCATCCTGGGCTACGAAGGCTGTCTAACCTGCTACATTAGAGACTCATGAAGCACAACCAATAGGTAGGAATGCGAGTTTAAATAATGTGTCCTCTTTCATCAATAAAATTAACTAGTGTGACCAATTTGTTAACAAATTCGCGATAACTGGAAGAAAATTAACATTAAAAATTATACCCCCAGGTGAAAATGACCCGATTGCTTGGCTAGAGTCAGCATTTTTAGATCTTTTCAAATATATAACATCTTGGTGTGAAGAAAGCGATGTTGTGGGTTTGGTATTCTGGTCGGATGGGTTTAGTAAGGGTGTTTTCTGGAAGGCGTTTCTACCGGTACAGGATCTCTATTTTGAAGACTTATGGAAACTGGTAGAGTCAGTTGTACAAAGTGCTATAAGCTTTAATATATAGATGATAATTTTGTGCTAGAAATCTTTCGGGTACGTGTACCAGTAGGTAAAGGTAGAAACAAGTTAACTAAAGGGTTTAAGAAACGATCAGTTTATGAAATAGAGAATGAGTCGAATACATGCCTACCTCAAGCTATTGCTGTTGCCGTCGCGAATGCTGACCTCCAGCCAGATAGAAATAATTTTAATTTCAAAAAAGTGTGGGAGAGTATACGTAAAAGATCAGGTAGAGCTTAGATTAGAGCAGCCGAAGAGCTCACGCGAAATAATTGGGTAATAATACCTGAGAGTGGGTGTGGATTGCCTGAGCTGATCGCTTACTAGAATTATTCAGCAAGAGGTCAAATTGCTATGATAGTGTATAATTATAAAGATTTTGTTAAAGGAAGAGAGAAAGCTTTTTACGATGGTACTTCAGTCATCACAAACGCAGGGGGTGCAGTTAGAAAAAATATTTATTTATTGTATGAAGGACACCCCGATAATCATTACAGTGCGATTTTAAATTTAATTGAAGCCGAAGCTACACACAAAATTTGTATACCCTATAACAAGTCATATTTTCGAAAAACCGATCACAGATGTTCAATGCAGTGTGACGCTTGTTATAGTTCTTCGTCCTGCAATGCTGATGCTGACTTTGATAATAATAATAATATCGAATGTGGAGAGTGTCTCCGATACTTTTACGGAAAAGAATGTCTTAGAAAGCATATACTTCCTAATTCATTTTCCACCGGAAAAAGTACTTGTTCAGTGCTAAGAATATGTGGTGTTTGCTCAAACCTACTAAATCCTGAAAAAACAAAAAAAAGGTACTAGTCATGTATGTGGTTCTTCAGAATGTACTACATGTAAGAAACTCTTCCCTAATAATCACTTTTGTTTCATGACACCTCTTGAACTGAAACAAAAACTAAAGGGAATGTATTGAAGAAAAAAAAAGTAACTTACATTTTTTACGATTTCGAAACACAGCAGTATGAGAAAGTGGTAGGAGATGAATCAGCCAACATTCACAATCCTAATTTGTGTGTTGCACAGCAGGTATGTGATGAATGTATGGACGATCCGGATCCAAATGAAAGGTGCAAATGGTGTGGTGTGCGCCAGTACATTTTCGATATAGACCCTGTAGCTCAGTTTACAGAGTTTCCTATTCGCGATTTGAAGCACTTTGATGAGACCGTGTGTATAGCACATAACTCGAAGGGTTTCGATGCTCAGTTCATCCTCAGTCATTTGATTAAGAGTCGAAGATCTAATAACCCACCGAAACTTATTTTAAACGGTTGTAGTATTATATTAATGGCTGTGAATGAAACACGATTTGTCGATAGTTTAAATTACATATGCCCATAAGTGCTATGCCAGCTGCCTTTGGTTTAGAGGAGGCAAAGAAAGGTACTTTTTCGCACCTTTTGAACACAAAACAAAATGTGACACACATAGGTAAATTACCAGCCGCAGATTAATTATGGCTCCTCTTACACAATGTCCTTAGAGAACCGCAAAGAATTTTACAAGTGGTATGAAGAATGCATTTAAACAAATTACATTCTTAATTTTAAAAATGAAATAAGAAGTTATTGCATTAATGACGTTGACATTCTTCGTAAGGCTTGTCTAGCTTTTCGGTCACTATTTATCGCAGTAGCAGATGTTGATCCCTGTATTGACAGCTGCACTGCAGCATCAGCCTGCTCTGTAGTATTTAGGAAAAATGATTTAAACCCCAATTTAATAGGGGTTTTGCCGATTGGGGGATACATACTAGCTAATAACCAGTCGAAGAAGGCAGTCCAATGGCTTTTATCTGTAGAGCGCGAGCTAGTGCTACACGGAGAGACTTTTGATATCAATATTTGGTATATACTGCACCTATAATTAAAATAAAATGTAAGAATTTGCGGATAATCATGGTGCTGTTATAAAGATTCCTACTACAATAAGAGATAATGGTATTTCTCTATGTATTATTAGAAACTTCAGCGAGCAAAAATTCGTATTTACGTTTATAAAAAGTCTCATTCACTGTTTGAAAATTGTGAGTGTGAAAAAGTGATAATGGTCAATAACAAGATTTCTAAAATATGTTGACAATAGTAAATATTTTAAGTAACATAAGTTGTAAGAAATGTACGAAATTCTAGTATTCTCAAATAAGAATGCGTACTGAAATGAGAGCCGCTAGTAATATCTGCAACCGGGATTTACGAGAATTCTAAACGACTATACTAAAAACTCCCGAAAGTTTCCGAGCTGTTCCGTCTATAGCCGAGTACCTGACGACCAGGCCAGCAGACCGACTGCATCCGACTCGTGACCTGTGATTTCCCGCCAAAAGTTTCAATTATACGCGTTTGCAGTACAAAAATGTTTGTAACTAATGCAATGTGCATTGAAGCTTGAACAAATTTTAATTCGGAAATTATTAATAAAAAACTGCAAAACTTAATTTTTTTACACTTTTATAAATTGAACAGTTCAAAGATTTCTGGTTTAAAAATATCAATCCACGCTATCGTTTTAAATGCTCTAAATTAAAACTAATCCTCCATTTCAATTCGCATTAATAAAAATGTTTGAAAATGAAACATGTCCCTCTTCCAACTCAATAAAAGCGTTCAAAACAAAAAAGTGCCTCTTCCTATTTAGAAAAACTTGAAAACACAAATTTCTTTCCAGTTCTATAAGAATCATAAAAATAACAAAATCTCCCTCTTTTGATTCAGAATAAATTGAAAACCAAAATTTCCTCACCTCCTACTCAATAAACACAATAAAATAAGACAATAAAAATCTTGAAAAGGAAATACAGCTTCTTTTAATTTATTAAAAATTGTATCCCTTCTTACTAAATGAAAACCTTGAAAATATAAAATGTACTGCCAGTTTGAAAAAAATTGAAAACCAGAATTTCCTTATTTCAAGCTTGATAAAAATGTTAAAAATACAATACTTCCCACTCTTCCGCTTGATAAAAATTTTAAACCAAAAAAGTTCCTTTTCCAATTGGGGAAAAAACTAAGTACGAAAATTTATTTATTTATTTTGATTTTGGTCGTTTCAATTTCATAATTTTCAATTGTTATTTAACATTAAAATGAAAAATGTAACGTTAAAAGTTTAAATTTTTACCATTCAAGGCTTCCTGTTTCAATTCAGTGTCAAATTGTTTAGTTTCGAATATTTGATTTATAATTGATCATTTTGAAATTTTTGCGATTAAAAAATGTCTAACTACTAAATGGGTTGAAAAATGAATATTTTGAACTGAGACAATATTTGAATAGGGTTCTAGATTGAATAAAAGTCTGTAATCATGAATATATTAATTTTAAGTTATTTTCACATTGAAAATAATTTATAAAATTTCAATCAGACATTTCAATTTGCCTAATTTATGTTTACAGTTGATGAACTTTAAACATTTTTATGAACAATTTTAAATTTCAAACGCTTTTAATTTTTTATTCTTAAAGCCTTCAAAACAAAGTTTTAATTCTTTCAATTAAAATTTTACGTTAAAAAATTAAGAAATGAAATGGAACAATTGTACATTTTTAGAATTAGATCATGTGTAATGATATTTGTGATATTCTAAGTGATTTCATAAATTGTTCTTCTGAGAATTTGTAAAATTCCCTGTGAAAAAATAAATTCTCTGTCATTCCTCGGTTTTTCCCGGTTTCGAAAAATTCCTGGTCATTTCTGGTTTTCAGTCCAGCGGCCACCCCGTAAGTGGTAAGTTCACAATGCTCTGAATTTTAAGTTACTATTAAAATAATACAAAAAATGTTATAAAAAAATGAGAAAGTTCATTTCTCTTTCAGGCTCAAGAGGATTACATTCCAATGTGTCAGAGGCATTTTTCGTTAAAAGTTGGATTCTTTTTATTCGTAATTATAATTTTTCTAAAAGCCTGTACCATTAAGAAGTTTCTTGTCCTTCTATGAAGTTACTTTTATAAATTAAGGAACATCATTATTTGATTTTATGATTGAGGTTGATAGTTTATTTATTTATTTATAGTTTATATGCATATAAATGATCAATATAAATATATAATAAAGTCCGGGGCACCTGGAATTTTTGACCCACCACTATTAGTTTCTCACAAGTAGCGATACGTTTCACTGGTTAATAAGGGCAGAAAGAATCATTAGGTCTCAGCGGAATGCGTGCGATTTATAGATAGATATAAGATAGGTTTATGTATGCGTATAGGCGTTAATATATGATTCGTAAACAAAACACACTGTAGCCAGCGAGCGATATATATGGGTCATTCCATGTCAGATTTACAATCAAAATTTTGATTCACTTCAAATTTTTTTTCCTCATTCTAAAAAGGAAAAAAAATGACACGTATTTTTTTTGTTCAATATGATATGTAAATTTTCTAAGTTATTGATTTTTTTATTTTTTAAGTGCAAAAAATGTTTTTTTCAATACTGCTTCTAATATTCAACGAAGAGTATAGAATACATAAATAAAATATGCCATGGGATCTACTATTAAGTTCATGATTTGACGAAAAATCAGAAACGGTATTTAGTACTTTCTATGCAACAATTAAGTAAACAAATGGAATTATCTCAAAAGGGACATGCTTGAATTGAATCATTTCTTGTGTAATTTGTTCGTTAAGTACACAGAACTATGTGCCAAAATTTGGAAGTGGACCGTTTAATACTTTTCGAGAAAACAATTTTTTTGTGTGACCGCTTGCTTGGAGCGTGCAACGGGAAGCATAGAGTCAAGCGCACTCAAACATTTGTAGGTGAGTCTACCATATTTCGATGAGGATTTTATGCAGTTTCCACAAATAAAAGTCGATAAATACTAAAAAGTCTTTTGAGAAAGAAACACTGTTTAATTCGAAAGCAGTCATGCAATTTATTAACAATGTACTTTTACATCCAATACTTCCAAATAAAT
>CAKNXH010052516.1:1568-33504 GCA_932178445.1 Andricus quercusramuli
AATACAAATTTTTTAATAATCAGGTTCATATTTTTTATTATGTTCATACAACGATTGATTTCCATATTTGAGAAGGTTCCGAAAAGTGTTTATTATAATTATTTTTAAAAAATTATGAAAAAGGGGGGGGGGTGACAGAACGTGACGTAATATTATGGGGGGTCTCCTCAATTCGTGACAGAGTGTGACATGGGGTACGGGGGGGTAAAAAAGCTTGAAATACAGCGTGATATCATATGTGAACGCTCCCTAATCAGCGAGTCAAAATACATGGATATACGTGTTTGCATGACTATATAGGTATTTCTCTTTTATTTCGTATTTTGCTTTTCGTTAAGAACATCCAACTCCACCTTAATTAAATATATAAACTATAATTTTTAATGACGTTTTTTTTTTAAATTTTGCATTCCAATTCTGTCCACATTTCAATATGTATTTGCTTCAGCATGAATTTGAATTGTCACAATCTAAATTTATAAAATATTAAATTCTGTACATTGGAAATGAATTAACTAAATATCTGTAACTTCAAATTATAATTTAAAACCTTTTGGAATTTGATATATTGCTCAACTATAACACTAACAATTTAAAATGAAATTGCGCAACCTTGAGAGATTTAATTTGAAATTAAAAAATCTGAATATTGTTTTGCACTTGCAACCGAAACGTGGAAAAAGTTTCAGAAGATAACTGAAAAAGGGACAAGAAAATGGTAACTAGAAAAAGTGACTCAAGTATAAGGGCAGACGTCGAATTTGTTCATGTCATGGAAAAAAAATTAAAAACCAAGAAATAAATTGAAAACAGAATAGGAAAAAAATTTGCCTGAAATTGATCCTTATCGTTCTTAACAGTGGAAACTCCATTTGTTTCATTGTGAAGCTGCACCCAGGGTCTCAAGTACGTTGTGTTCCTTAATTTCTGACCGCCAATGGGTGCGATGTACTGTTGCAGATCATGATGATAAGGAGCCAGTGGCAATGGGATTTGTGGAATATGTGGAACTAAAATATCGTCGTGGCGAAGTCCGTGGCCGAAATTCTGACCTGAGATATGGTGTGGATGATCAAGGGCTTCCCACCAGTCGGAGAATAACTTCGGCATAAGATACGACATTTGTTCCACCCGGTTTTATTTAAGCTTAACGTATTCAATTTGTTTTGAGTTCAGCGTGAACTTTTGCGATCACAATTCAAATCTTTTCGTAAATATTCAAGCACAAAACATGCTTGCGATCCGGTAGCTTTTGTTAACTGGTAAGCTACGACGCGCGCCACCTCATATTTATAGTTTCGCCTCCAGGCTTCGAGAATCGTCGAGAACATGGCCGCAGCCAGAACATTTTTCGGGGGGGGGGGGTATTCTACCGGATGAATTTCAGGGGGTGGGGGTTGCAGCTGCACACAGAAAGTATATGTGTATTACGTACATGTTTCAAGAATTTCGAGGGGGTGGGCAAAAACCCTGGTCCCCCCCCCCCCCCCCCCCTGGCTAGGGCCTTGGTCTAGAACCTTGTAGAACGTTAAGGTCGGAACAGCGACGAGAGAATTTGTTCATGTCAACGCACAAGACCGCATAGACAGGGTGTCCCAGACTCTTGTGCCCGGACTTATATAGCTATATAAAAATAAAAAAATAGAAAATTCCTGTTCCACAAATCAGTTGAAGTTTTAGTTTTTTAGTTATAAAATATTCAAGATCGACCAATCAGGAGTGCGTGAGCAGGATTTCAACGCAGTGTTATCGAAGCAAGCGCAGAGGTGAGGCTAGCGACGGGAGAATACTACGTTGGAACCCCGTTCACGCACACACGACTGTTCATACGGCGCTCCTGATTGGATCAGCTTCAATATTTTGTAACTCAAAAACTAAAACTTCAACTGATTTTTGGAAAAGGAATTTTCTATTTATTTTTTTTATTTTTATACAGATATATAGTTCCGGACACTTGAGTCTCGGACATTTTATATACTCTCTGAATTTGACTCAGGGTGGCACATTAGCGCCCAGAGAGGAGCGATGTAAACAACTTCTGTACGGCACTCACTTTTCGAGCTTGTTGGCCATCATTGGACGCTCAGGGAGGGGGGGGGGGGGCAGAAGCAGTCAAGCGTGAAACCGGCGTTTGACTAGAAAGTCCGATACTTTCCGGACAGACCTCGTATTTCATATGATTTTGATAGAATGAAAATTGACATGGGGATATATATTTTTATATATGTATTTTATCTACCGTTTTAGGTGGAAATTTATGATAACTGTGCAATGGCGATTGACCGTGAAACTTTTCAAGGGCGATGAATAAAGACAAATGTTCGATCTGGCGTTCTCGTTTTATGGGGAATGTGATACTTATTATTCAACCCCGATTTCAATGTTTCGTTTTCGTGGTGAAAAATCACTTTATAGTTTTGTTATTCAAACCATGTTTTATTGAATAACTGAACAATGTTAAGAGTTATGAAAAATGTTCAATGGGAAAAATAATGCACTGTTCATGTTCTATCAAACAGTAGAATAATACTTAATGCAAATGGGAAAGGAGTGTTAAAAAGCAAGGTGTTTCAAGAAGAATTATGCAACATGGCTATCCATATTGAATTGAATTGCTCCATCAAGCAATAATAATAATAATTCCAAACATCCCTTCAGTAAGGCGGTAATGGGTAGAGGGAGTTAATTTCAATATAAGAATATTGACTATCTTGAAGCAATAAAATCGTTACATCTTTATAAAAATGAATTAATAAATAAAATTACATTTCAATAGCTTATGAGTATAAGATTGGAAAATTTTTATTTATATTATTTTATAAAATATAGGCTCTTCGTTCCAAATATGAATGCTAAATGCAAAGGCATTAAGACATATGTTCGGCAATCTTCTCTTCATTCTTGGCCTCTAAAATATAGCAAGCCACAAGTTTTCCAGTCATTTCAATACTGGTATGTTTCTCGCAATGATGCTTTGGATCGTATTTCCTGTGGGCTATAATGGTCATAACTCCGTCCGATGAATGGCTAGACTTGACCTCTTCATCGTAGTACTGTTCCGGAACCAGGTATCCCGTGTGCAAAAATTTTCTGGGTATGTTTCCAGTCTTGAAGTTGGCCAGACGCGTGTAACGTTTTTCCTGTCTAGCCCCAAGCCAGATCGTCTGGTCAGCCGCTAGTTATATGCCGGTCAGCCTCTAGTTATGGGATAAGGAAAAAGAGACTTGTTTTGATGTGTGAATTTATTATTTTCTATCATTTTAAACACCCTTAACTTTTTTGAAATATGTAAAAAAAAATTTTCTGATCGAACTTAGAACTTTTTCTGTTCTTAGCTCGCTGATCAGCATCAAAACCTGGACCAGGCCGGACTGTCAAGGTGATATGAAAAAATGTCTTGTTTTGATAGAGCGAATTTCTTATTTTCTATCATTTTAGACACCCTGTAGCACCAGGTCTAAGCCCGGTCAGACCTTCCAGACCGAACTTACAATAGTTGATCTTGGCTAGCTGATCAGCGCCAAAACTGGACCAGACTACACTGGATAAAGTTAGAACTGGTCCAGACTAGCGTCAGACCTGGGCCCGATCAGATCTTCCAGACTAGACAGTCTAGATAAATCCAGACCTGCGCCAGACCTGTACCCAGAATGCCAGGACATTTCTCCACACGGGATTTCCTGTCGAAACGTCTGGAAATCCATCCGTGTTCGTCTTGTTTATCTCATCAAATTATGTTGGGACTTGTGGTTTCAAAAGCGTTTATCACGCGAATAATACGGAAATTTCTTTCTTAAATATTTCGTCAGTTGTCAAAAATTAGATTACCAAATTCTCTCCATGCTGCTTCAGAATTGTGTTGGGGGGATGACACATTTGTATTTTTTTTGCACGGAAATTAGGGTTCATAAAATAATACTTAACGCTTTTAGGGGGGAGGGAAGGTTCAAGGGTAGCTGTTCTGGCCCTGTTATGATGAGGGAGGGTTCGAGAAATGTTTCAGAACATTTGTTGTTGTAATAATTCATATGAAAATTTGAATAAGACGAAAGAGACAATAGAAATAAAAGGAATGAACTAAATTATTCTTGGAATGAGTGTAGAAAAAAAATTCGATCAAATTATAATTTTGTTGAAATACCAACAAAAATTACATTTTTTGTATTTGGTTAATGGGATACTTATTTACAATTTTTTCCAAAGTATTTTTGATGAAATTCGTTCTGTTTAAACGGAAGAAAACACAACTATTTTATTGAACGTAAATATTTTTTTATCTTAGTTCTCAGGCCACTTCAAAATAGTGAAAAAATGGAATAAGTATTCCATTAACCAAATCCAAAAAAATTAAATTTTCTCCTTGAAATATAAAAAAAATCTAACTTGATAAAAAAATCACTTTTTTAAACATCATTTCTTTTATTATTATTTGTTATCGAAAACTGTAAACTGGCAATAACTTTTCCAAATATAGAAAACGTATTTATAGTGGAAAAATCAGATTACTGAAAATTGCTTAAAATATTTCATTTTTAAATTGAAAAATGGATTTTTAATCACTGCTCAAACACCATGAGTCACGTGCGCTACAAGTGGCTACAACCCCGAAACGACAGCTTTCCTTTTGTGTTCCTTTTTTCAAATTACAAATTAGGTTTTTTGACCATCTTCCGCAGCCGAAATTATGTCGTTCGTCTGTCTGAAAATCATAAGCATATGATTTTGAAGAACATCACTATAGAAGTGGATAGTTTTTTCTTCATTTTTTTCCTTTTTTCTACCATCTTTGTGGGCAGTTTTACAAGCTACGAATGGTCTTGAAATATTTCAAGGGCGATCAATGAGGCGTGAATGAAGTCGCTCAAGCCAACTTAATCTGACATGATAAAAATATCCCAATTTGGTTCGTTACTGGCGAGACACAGCGCGCGCACACGCCTCCCACTGTTGAGTAAGGCCATGGTTAGGAGAGCTGTGCAGCGTATCTAGTATGACTAACCTAGCCTAACTTTAACGATTTTCATCCTGTTTAGCTTTGGATTTCGCTCGACCCCTTTAAATTTCCTCTCTTCATATCCGCTGATTTTCGATGTTGAACAGGAGAAACAAGATCAATAAAGGCGGCAAGGTGACCTTGATCCAATTTTTGTAAAAACAAGTGGATGAAAATAACATTTGAAATCAACAAATCATCTTGAAGTTTATACAGTGTATGCAGTTTTCCATTTTTTTTTAATTTCTATGAAATTATTCAATAAATTGTAGATTTATTGTTTGCTACAATAATTTAACGCGACTAGTTCATGAAATTGAATTTACTATTTTTCGGTGATTACCAAAAAGTTGCTGACTTCTAAGTCCCAGTCATTTTCTACTATTCCTTTGAATGATCATTTTTTTCTAAAATTATTTCAGTAAAGTACTTATGTCAAAGAACGAGTAAGTAAAGTTTAAGTATTTCAGACGACTTCGTTTAGAAATTATAAATTAAGAATTACTCAAAATACTTATCACGTATCTGTTCCAAACTACAGATTTAAAATGAAAAGTTGCTAATTAATATTAAAATCATTTTTCAATAATTAACATTCGCTGATATTGCTTACGAGTACAATCAAATGAATAATCTTCTGGTCGAAAACTGTAGAAGAAATCTCTTATAAAGTCCAAACCAAACTCTGGAGGCCCCCTGCAAAGCTGGAATTTTGATCCTGGGCGGGAAGTGGAAACGTAATGATCAGTTTCGATGATAATGCACTCGTAAATTAAGCACTGAAAATACGCTATTTTTCGACGAAAATATTTTCATAAAACAAAAGTCCAAAATGTTATTGAAGTGTTCCAGTTTCGAAGGCAATTATACTTCTAAGGAAACATCCCCTTACGAAAATATATGACAGGAAAAAAATGACAGGTGTGTCATTTTTTCCCTGTCATTTTTTTTCTGTCATTTTTTCGCGACCACAAGAAAATGACAGGGAAACGACAGGCAAAATGACAGGAAAACGACAGCCGAAAATGACTGGCCCTAATTGGCCATAATTTATTATAATATCGTTCAAATATAAGCTTTACAGGGAAGTTCAAATGTTTGAACTTTCCTGTAAAGCTTAAAAAATCATTAGCAAAATAAAACTAGTATGGAAATTTTCATGATGAAACACCTCTTTGTAGCCTGTTGCTAATTCCGGATTATCTTTCCAACACATCCAACAAAGAATGGTTCCGCCACGCGCAACCTACGGACCCTTTGATTGGTTCACTTTTTTTTAGATGCGCGGCGTGGCGAGACCATTCTTTGTTGGATCATGGAATTAGGAGCACGCATTGAACTTCTTGGGGGATGAAGAAAGTTGAAAATAATCTGAAATTGTTGCCCGTGGTACTGAAGTTTAGTCCTTTGTAAGGAGAAGAAGACATTAAAATGGCAAATCGAACACATTCCACAATGTATGTATTTGAAGATAATTCGGAATTAGCAACAGGCTTACAGAAAGGTGTTTCATCATGAAAATTCCCATAATAATTTTCTCTTGCTAATGATTCTTTAACCTTTACAGGAAAGTTCAAATAAGTCTGCAAGTATTCGAGAATTTATAATGTTACACACTATTATTATAAATTATGGCCAATTAGGGCCAGTCATTTTCGGCTGTCATTTTTCTGTCATTTTGCCTCTCGTTTCCCTGTCATTTTCTTGTGGTCGCGAAAAAATGACAGACAAAAAATGACACACCTATCATTTTTTCCCTGTCATATCTTTTCGTAAGGGTTACGCTAAATAAAACGCACAACTTTCTTTTACTCAAGCTTATATTTTAAAATATTGAATATCATTTAAATAGTACATACAAATCAAATAAATGAGAAATGCTGAGGAATTGAGGCACGTTCGAAAATTTAAAAACCATGACTAATACGAACGTGGATGTCAGACACGAATAACAAAGGAATGAGAAACTTTAAGAAAAATTAAAGCTAATGAAATTAATATTGAATCTTATTTCTTTTCTGGTTGATTTTCTCCTTCGCGAATCATAGGTTTTCCTGTCAACTCAATTTTGACATGTTTCTCGCGATGATGCTTTGGATCGTGTTTCCTGGGGGCCGTAATTGTCAGAACGCCGTCTGATGAAATACAAGACTTGACCTGTTCAAGGTCACACTGTTCCGGTACCAGGTATTTTCTGTAGAATTGTCTGGCAACCGTTCCATGTTCGTCTGGTTTGTCTTCATGTCTACCTTCTACCTCGACAAATTTGTCCACGACTTTTACGGTTATCTCCTCTGGCGTGAATTGTTCAATGTCCAGCACTACCTGAAACATTAAATAAAAAGGATGGTAAATTGTGTGGAAACTCAATGTTCTTGACACTTTAATCAGGGAAAAATATGGAATTCTTAATTTTTAAGATTTTTTCTGCCGTAAAAAATGTGTATGATATTTTACCCCCTCTTATTTTGATGAACACGCATTTTTCGTACAAAAAAAACAACAAATAGAAGAGTTACAGTTTCTTTTTATATTTTGAAAAAAGCCCAGCATTTCTAGGCCAATTTCCAGTATATTTAAAATTAATTGAATATACAATAAACTATAATTTTGAATAGATTTTTTAAAATTTTGCATTCCAATTCTGTCCGTATTCGATTATGTATTGCTTCATTATAAATTATAAGTGCCTCAATCTAAAATTATAAAATATTAAAAAATGTTAATTCAAAATGAATTAGTTGAATGTCTGTCACTCATAATTAAAATTTAGAACCTATTAAAAATGAAATTACACAATCTTGAAAGATTCAATTTGAAATTTGAAAAACTGAAATGTTTTGCACTTGCAACCGAAACGTGGAAACAGTGTCAGGAGAAAACTAAAAAATGGTAAAGAAAATTTTCAAGTAGAAAAAGTGACTTAAATATAGAGCCAGGCATAAGGGATTTTAAATTTATAAAACAAAAATATGAAAAACCAAGGTTTGAATTGAAAACGGAATAGAAAATAAGTTCTTACCTGGAATTGATCCTTATCGTTCGTGATAGTGGAAACTCCATTTGTTTTATTGTGAAGCCTCACCCAGGGCCTCACGTACATCGTGTTCCTTAATTTCTCCCCGCCAATGGGTGCGATGTACTGTTGCAGATTATCATGATAAGGAACCAGTGGGATTTGTGGAATATGTGGAACCAAAGCATCATCGTGGCGAAATCCGTGACCGAAGTTCTGATTTGGGATATGGTGTGGATGAGCAAGGGATTCCCACCAATCGGAATATAACATTGGCATAAGATGCGTCATTTCTTCCACTCGGTTTTATTGCAATTTAACGTATTAAATGTATTTAGAGTTTAGCATAAACTTTTGGAATCACAATTTAAATCATTTCGTGAATATTCGCGAAAAAAAGGTGCTTGCGTTCCGGTAGCTTTTGTTGACTGTTACGCTGCGATGCGCGCCACCTCATATTTATAGTTTCGCCCTCTGACTTCGAGAATCGCCTACGACCTTCTAGAACCTTCTGGAACGTTTTGAGAACATTCAAAAATTGTATTTTGGGAGATATAGTGAGAAAAAAGAAGTGTGAAAATAGGATATTAATCTATGTATTGGTATTATATATGTATGTCAGTAGTCCGTGTCAGTAGGGGGCACATGGAATATATATTTTCATACATTTATTTCATCTATCATTTTAGGTGGAAATGTTATGATGACTGCACATGGGCGAATGACCGAATGACATTTTTCAAGGACAATCAATAAGGATGAATGTTCAATCATGCGCTGTCGCTTTATGGGGCACGTGATACTTAGTACTTATTATCCGCCCCCGACATCGATGTTTCGATTTTGTGGTGAAAAATGACTTCCACCCATAACACGCAATGTTTCAGAAATATTCCTAGAATATTTAATTGAAACATTGGAAACATTCAAAATGAAAATTGCAGCAATTTTCAAGAAACATTAAAAAGTCCGACACAGGCAATGTTGGTCCGGAATATTTCTGCAACAATTCAAAAGAATATTAAATTGCCCTAGCTTTATGTGCCTCAAAAGTGTCCACGAAACGTTGCTGAAATATTGCCGCGCAATGTTGCTGACACATTGGCTAAGATATTGATGCAATGTCTCCATGAAATGTTTTCAGAATATATTTTGGAAAGTTTCTTTCTAAATTTATTTTCAGGTTACATATATTATTTTGAATTTTATTTGCCAACGGCCATACCACGCTGAGAAAACCAGTTCTCGTTAGATCACTGAAGTTAAGCAGTGTTGGGCGCGGTTAGTACTTGGATGGATGACCGTTCGGGAATACTACTAACTGCGTGCTGTTGGCGTGTCGTGGGTGTGGTGAGCCCCACCCTTGTAGTTATTTACTACAAGAAACTATCCACCTAGAAACACTACCCGAATCGGGTAGTGTCACGCCTACCCCGAAAGGGAAATGGCTTAATGATATACTTATATGATTATTATAGCATTAGGCAATTTCCCTTTCGGGGTAGGCGTGACTTGCTCAGTTGGAAAATAGTAGTGTGTAGATGGGCGGCAGTAGAGGGTTGCGCCGACAGGCTTTTGACCGGCGACGGCGATTTCAGCAATTCTGATCGGCGGCGGGCAGCGTGACGGCGCACAGGGGAAAAAAATGACTTTTTTGGTTCAAAATCACGTACAGCCCACAAATATTGACCGAATTGGACAACAAAAATTTAAAGAAAAAAAACTGATAAGATTTCTAAGAGAGTAGTCTAGCCTGATTTTTAAATTAGGCTTCACATTTTTTCATAAATAAACAAATATGACGAAAAAATGGCCATTCTTTCTATTTATGTAATGAACAAAGAAATTTTTCATAATAAAATTATTCCTTGAAAGAATGTTTTCTACGATTATTGATCATTTTACGCTTTTTTTTGAAGCAAGAAATTTGGATAAAAACAGTATAATGACGAAGACATTTCTTCTTAAGATTATAATTGTTAATTTTATAAACAAATTTGATAAACAACTGCATTAATCAGGCATTTTTCGGTAGAAAAATTAGTTTTTTTCTGATATCAATTTTTCTAATTAGAAACTTTATGATAATTTAAGCAAATTTTCCAATTTTTTGATTGATCTTGTGATTACTTCAAACAAAAATATTATAAAAAATGCATTATTCGGGCATTTGTCTTCAGAAAAATTCGTTTTTTTCAATGCCATACCTTTCAGTTGGAAACTTCGTAAAAATTTCAGCAACACTCATGATTAGTTTATAAATTTTATGATATTTTCAAACAAATTTAATAAACAATGGCATTACTCAGGCATTTTTCGACAGAAAAATTAGTTTTTTTCGATGTCAGCTTTTTTAATTGGGAACTTTATGATAATCTCAGCAAAATACATAATATTTTTATCAATTTTATGATTTTTTTAAAACAAATGAATTATTCGGGCATCTGTCAATGGAAAAATGGTTTTTATTCATGTTAGTCTTTTTAATGGGCAACTTAATGATAATTTCATTAACACTCATACTTAGTTGATAAATTCTATGATGTTTTGAACAAATTTAATGAACATATGCATATTTTGTTCTTTGTTAATGAAAAAGTTTTTTTTTTAATCTTAGTCCTTTCAGTTTAAGTTTTTCAGAATTTTTCCGTCGACAAATGCCCCAAAAATGCATTTTTAAATTAAATTTGTTCTAAAAAATCATGAGATTAATCATCAAATTATGAATTTTGCTTAAATGATCATAAAGTTCCTCATTAAAAAAATTGACATCAAAAAAGCAAATTTTTCTGTCAAAAAATGCCTGATTAATCCAAATTTTTTTGCAATAGAACTTAAAAAACGTAAAATTATGGATAATCGTAGAAAACATTCTTTCAACAAATAATGTTGTTATAAAAAATTTGTTTGTTCATTATATGATATTGGAACATCGTGAACTAATGTAACTCTCTGAAACTTAAGCGATTTCAACAATCTCTCTGTTATTAACGAGCACCGGGAAAGTCAAATAGAAGAAATGGCCATTTTTTTCGTCATATTTGTTTATTTTAAAAAAAATCGAAACGCACGACAACTCTCTTTGAAATCTCATCAGCTTCTTAAAAAATTTTGTTGTTAAAAACGGTCAATATTTGTGGGCTGTACGTGATTTTGAACCAAAAAAGTAATTTTTTCCCACTGTGCGGCGTGACGGTCTAGTTTAGTATTTTTTTTTGACATACAGCTTGGAAAATATAAAAATAAGAAGGTATATAGGTGTAAAGTGTAATATTTTAGATTGATCAAGAATTCTCGTGTTATTTATTTGAATGACACGTTCGTTCCGCAACACTGCTCCGACCCAGGTTACTGATAAATCTCTCTAGCGATCACCCCAAGTGAAGAGCCTCACAAAATTGTTATGTGTGATTCCCCACTTGGGCCCATTAGTATCCAAGGTCATTGTTTCAGGTGTCATTCGCTCTACTGTCACTCTGTTTACAAACTATTTGCCACCACACTTTTCTGTCCTGGCATACTACTCTGGCTTCATTCACGTCCATGCATTTTCTCATGCAAGCTCTCGTGTTTCTATGGCTTCTTATGTCTCTTTGGATTAATGCCTCATTCACAGATTCTAACTATTCTTTCGGCGGTCTACCTTTGGGCATTCTGCCATTTACTCAACCTTAATACACTTGTTTAGTCAGTCGTTCATCTTTCATTCTTTCAAGATGTCGAAACCATCTTAACTGATTCCTTTCCCATATGTCAACTAGTTTCTCTCCTGAACCACATTCTTGGAGGATTATTTCCCCTGCAAAAAAAGATTCATTTAAAATCGATTGACTGCATTTCAAAAATTAAATCGTCAATCGACAATTTTGGTAAAATGGAATTCAAGTCAAATATGGTGGATTGCATTTAATATCCAATTGTTGAAACGCAATTGAAAAATTTATCAGTGAATTGAATTGAATATCTGCAACTGCAGTGAATTGAAGATATGCAATAGAACCAGTGTGTGGTCTATTGCACTGAATTGAATCGCAAGCCAATGAACAGTCTTTTGGATCTAATTGACGACTTTCAATTCAAAAAGAATTTTGTAAATGGTTTTATATTATCCAACAGAGGTTAATGGAAAAATGGAGATTGGTCATGCGATGCATCTAATTGCATTGAATCGCACATAAATTTGTAGACCCGAATTGTTTTAAATTGGAGTTCTGCAATTCAATTTTATTTTATTGAGTAACAAAATAATAAGTTAATAAATAGTATTATTGAAGAGATTGAAGTGGTTAATTGATAATAAGGAATAAAAGTTGTTGTATAATTTGTACCATTAGACTAAAGTTCAGTAAATATTGATTGTTTAATGAGAATGAAAAGTGACTTCGGACATAAATTAACAATATAATACAGATAATATTTACCGAATTTTGTTGGCATCATTCCGCAATGATGAAATGCCACTGATTGCATCTTCACGATTTAAATACATTGCGTCAATTCAAATCCATTGAGGTACATTCAATGATATTTCTACCAATTGCATTTAATTGCAAATGCTCATTTCAACATTTCCATTTAAATACAATTGGCCCTTTTTATTTGCAGGGTCGTTTCGGACTTTGTCCATCAGTGTTTTCCCGCATATTGGGCGCAGAGGTTTCATGCCAATCGCGCTAATTTTACTCTTACGTAAGCGGACGCCACTGTAATTACTGCAGTTGCTTTTATTTCGCCACCGTATTTGAGCGTTTCAGCGCTAATACTGTCTACACCAGTAGCCTTACCGGTATTTAACTTCTCGATTCTATCTCTACCTCAGTGACACAGACTTTTTCAATTTGGTTTTCTAATACATGATGTACTATATGTCGCAGTTCTGTTGGCCTGTATCTTCACCTTCTCATTCTTTAAAATTAAATTCTTATATATATAATTAAATACATAATTATATAATGTAATTAAATTCTTTAAAAGAGTCTTTTAAAGCGTCTATACTATCCTGGCTGTATCATATAGTATTTCACCTTTGCTGTTTCTCATGCTGACAAATTCTGTATTTTTACTTTCCTTCTTTTGTTTAAATAATAGTTTCTTGCTTCCTTCAAAGTCTTTTTGTATTTTCTTCTCTTCTTCTGTTCAGATGTTCTTCTTCTGTTCAATGTCCTGTCGTACGCTTCTTTTTTTTCTTGTTGGGTTTCATTGTTAAGCAGGTTCGGACCTTTTTCCTAGCTGTTTTGTATTAACCAACGTGCAGACTGGGGTAGTCATTCAGATTGTTCAAACAATTTGAAATCAAGTGTGTTCTTTCTGCTCCCCTCCTAGACTCAATTGTGCTTGTAGGGTAATTGTTCTCATATGATGTTCGCAGAAACTTCGCGGAAAGTCCGCGGCGTGCTCTAACTCATCAATGGTACCTAGCTCGTGGGAAATTCCGCAAGCCTCCCTTTTAGTTCCTCTTTATTTGATTCCCAAAGTGTATTTCTGGGGTTTCTGATCTTAGAAACCACCGGTTTTCCTAGGGTGTATCGGAACAGAATATGTTTGTGGTCCGAAAGAGACTCCCCATCGGAGACTCTCCAGTCCACTACACTGCTCCTGGCACACCTGAACCTAGAGTCGAATGGAGAACCTCAGTCTTGTTCTTCGTCTGGAATGTGGGAGTATCACCCCGATTCAAAATTTCCAGCTCTCTGCCCGCTATGTATTCAATTAAATCTCTCCCTCTGGCATTGATGTTTGTGCTTCCCCACACCGTGTGGAGAGAATTTGCATCGCCAGGCAAATAAGCCGAGGCAATAAATACCTCTAGCCTTTCTCCGCTACTGCCCCTGAGTCTCATCATAATAACGGTGAAATCTCTAGAGCAGGATTTAGGCACCAACAGTGACGAACTGGGACATCAATGCGGCCCTGGTATTTTGTACCTAAGCGGCCCTTTTCCGGTGTGGTTTTTAAAAGAAAAAAAAAAAAAAAAAGGTCATCGAGGTAGGAGCCGATGGACTAGCGTGTGCATAGAAAATTTTCAATTGTTTCCGCTTTGCTGGGGGCCCGTAATCGGTGAGGGGCCTGAGGCCATGGTCCTGCTGGCTCCTGTACTAAATGCGGCCCTGGGTATACCCTCGGCGGCCCACCGGGAAATCTCCCGTGCCTGAGCACCAAGGTCATGTCCATAACCTTGACGATATGCATGCCCTTGGCGTTTTTTCGCATGGGCCCTTTTATATGGAGTCACATTCTGACAAGCCACGTATCCTTTCTCTGGATAACCAGGGTTCTTGGATTAGGGCGAGCCCTGTCTGCACCACATACATGCGTCTGGCTAGAACCGCCAAGGCGCCTTTTCTGTGGTGCAAATTGATGTGCGTAATAAAGATTTCCGTCTCAGCCATTGAAAGACCAGCTCAGGGCACCTTCGGACGCTTCTGGGACACCTGCGGATCCCATTTGGGTCACTTGGAAGGTAACCCTTCTCGCCCCTAGGCAGGGTCGATAATCCAGAGGCGCAAGGGCTTTGATTGAGCACTTTGGAAGACCAACGACCATAATCCAGCCTCTCTCCTTCGGTCTGTATTCCCGCCTGCCGGAAAACACCTTCCACGAATCTGTTCTTAGAGACGGGTTCTGAGAGCTGAAGTGCCGCAGGACGATTGCCGGACTCTCGGGGTTGCCGGGAATCAGTACAGTCATTATACGGTACCTTTGCAGACACTTCGTCCCCTTGACTTCGAAGTTTAGACCTTCTTTAAGCCTGAACGTTGGGTTTTTTCCATAATCCAGTCACGCGACCACATGTCCGCGGCCTCCACAACGATGGCCTCCGACCTAATGAAGATGTCGTTGGATCTGGGGGCGCGTTTCTCGCGAGGTAACGCGTCAATTTCTTTAGAGATTTCATCCCTCAACCTGTCCGAATCCTCGAGAGTTAGACAGTTATCAGGATGATCCGACGCAATGGCAACTGTCACCAGGGCGTTGTTGGCCATCTGCGCGAACGTAAGACCCCGTGTTACCAGAGCCTTCTGCCATTTCATCTCTATGTTTGGGGGGAGTTTCTCTGGAGCCCTTCTTCCTCTTGCCTATGGAATTGGCCCGAGGAGTTGCTCCGGGTAAACTTCCCGTAGCCACTGCACCCTGTGAGGAGTCTTGGCTGCTGTTTGAGAGACGCGCATTGCGGGCTCTCTTCCTTTGAGCACCGCAATGGTTGTTCTTCACGCAGAGTTCCGTTAGCTGCACTTCTATGGCTTCGACAAGATTGTCTCCACCATCATTACTATTTCGCACTGCCTCTGGTGGGTTGCCCCCTACGAAACGGATCCCTCATCGTTTTTTGTTCTTTTTTTGGGCATTTTGTCCCACGAGAAGCTAGGGAAATAAGAAGCCCCCCCCCCCCCGCCGAGCCTCGCTTACAGGGGGCGGGTCTGAATACTATGAGATTCGACCTGGTGTCCCAAAGTCTCCGTTAAGACCACCGCCTGTTCGCCTCTACTGAGCGGGGCAGGCCGGGGTGTTCAAGGATTTGTTGACCCTGGTGCCATTCAGCTATTGACACGGCGATCACATCTTAGCTTGGGAGCATGAGAACTCGCGCTCTCGATATTCCAGGGGGCTTTGCCATTACCCCCTGGAAGGATCGCTCCTTATAAGGACTATAGTCTAAGTCTCACCAACTAGATTCCTTCAATTCCCCAGAGCAGCCAGACCTCGTGATACAGCCCAACAGGTTCACCTATTCCAGATCTGTGGCCTAATGAGCCCCGTGAGCCCTCCCATCAGCTACATGTAACTGATTTAGTGTAGCTTCGGATTTCGCCCGCCCCTCCGCTCCCCTTTAAATTCCCTCTCTTCCCTTAATCTGATTTTTGACAATGGACAGAGAAAAAGAGATGAAAAAAGTGGCGACCCCATATGGGTAATTGTCAAATTGTGGGCAAATTTTAGCACCTAAAGTGGCAATCGTATTATTATTAGGAATTGAATATTTCATAACGGAAATTGATCTTATCACACATAAAAATTTTTAATCCAAAAGGGGCAGTTATAAAAATAAGAAATAATAATGAATCCATGCGCACGCGCATATAATCAGTCGTATGCTATTCTATAGTACAGTACGGTAATGATGCGAGAAAAATGTTGAACTTTAGCCTTTTTTAATGTTTATAAAAAAATAACAGATTTTAATTATAAAAAGTCACCTACTTATGAAAGAAAACACCGCCAAGCAAGTAACGGAATGGTTTTTATAATTTTTTATCACCCCGAAATTTCTTTTTAACGCACGTACGGGAATGACGTTTTTGTTGTCAAGATGCACTCTTCAGTTTTAATATCGGATTCACAAGAAAGAGAGTTAATATTTTAAGCTCCATTTTATAAAATCTTGTATTAAACGATATGCCTAATATTTCTGTATTTATTACTCAACTGTAACTACGATATTTTAGGGCTCGTGCATAAATTACGTAACACTTCTTTGGGGGGGGGGGGGGGGGTCAAGCTTATTGTAAAATAATGGTGAAAAACTACAGGAAAAAGTCGGAAAAAGCGTTACACAGGGGGGTGGGGTCAAAATTGTCGGGAAATCGCGTTACGTAATTTATGCACGACCCCTTACTAGAAAAGAAGACGTACGGTAATGACGTCTGAAATGGAAAAAATTGTGGGACAGACTTCAAGGCTTTTGCAGTATTATTTATTTGACCTAAAAATTGTGCATACGTTAAATCTATGTTCATGTGAAATTTACAAACTTGATACGTTAAGAATTTTTCAGGTTACTGTCTAAAAAAAAGGAGAAAATCAGTCTATCCTTGTGCAAAGTGAGATTGGGACGCCGCACGGTAATGACGTTTCGGTTGTTCTTATATTAAATTAAAGTAAATAGGAACAGAAATTAAGAAAAAGAACTGATCATTTTGTAGAGGATGATAATAAGTGTGTATTAAATTTAAAAAAAAAATCAGCACGACCTTCTAGGTTAGTGTTATATTACTGGGACTTCAAGTTTGCCTCCAATCTGACAATTACCCATATACCGTGAACCAATTTTTTTTGCAAACAATCGATGAAAATAGCATTTGAGTCAAAAACTTATCTTGAAGTTTACACAACACATAGAGTTTTCTATTATTTTCTCAAATTACTATAAAATTAATCAATAAATTTTAGATTTATTGTTTGCTAGATAAATTTAAGGCGACTATTTCATAATAATTGAATTTAAAAATCAAATGTTTAGGAAGCAAATCAATTTTTGATATATGAAATAGCACAACTGCGACATGGTCTGTCGAAGTATCATTCTCCACAAGAACAATGGAAAAAGTATCACGGGATGGGGGGGGGGGGGGGGGGGTCAGAAGTTGCCGAAACATATATCACGTATTTTGGAAATGACCCCGGATATTCAAGAAATTCAGGAATTCAGGAGATCAGAATTCAAAAATTTTAACGAATTCAGAATATTCAAGGATTTCGGAGAAGTCAAGAAATTAGAGATTTTTAGATATTCAAAAAATTCTGAATATTCTAGGAATTCAGGAGATTCAGAAGATTTGAATGGTCTAACGAATTCAGAATATTTTAGGGTTTCAGAGAAGTCAAGGAATTAAGAGATTTTCCGGAATGAAACTAATATCAGAAGTGAAAAAGGTGAAAGTTTTTTCGTTGATCCTCGTATTTTGTGCAATAAAAAAGTGAAAATCGTATAAATTCAGGGCTCGGACTGCTCAAGCCTCAAAAAATAGCAATAGCAAAACAGTAACCATACTTCTAAAAAAAAAAAAAAAATCGAACAGTAATAAGTGTGGCAAAAAAGTAACCAAAAAGAAAGATTTTTTTACCAAAAAAGACGAAGATTTTACCAAAATTATGAATTTTCAACAACAACAAAATGTTTGAGAAAGTAATTCAACTTTTAACAAAATGCTTGCATTTTTCTGACTAAGAAAGATGAATTGTTAACTAAAAGTGTAATGGTTGACATAACAAAAAAGATTTTAATTCAATACAAAAACCAGTATAATTCATTCAAAAAAGACCAAGTTGTTGAATTTTTGAGCCAAAAAGACCAATTTTTACAAGAACAGTTGTGTTTTCAACCAGTAAATATGGATTTCTGACAAAAAAGTTATCATCTTTTTACCAAATAGTTGAATTTTCTAAAAAACAGGGGAATCTTCAACCGAAAAAGACGAATTTTTACCAAAATAAGTACACTTCGAACAAAAAATATAAATTTCCAAATAAAATAATGCATTTTTGAACAGGGTGATTTTCAATCAAAAGGATTAATTTTCTACAAAAAAGACAAAAATTCTACTAAGATGATTAATTATCAACAACAAAATAAAGTTTTAGCAAAAATTGTGCAACTTTTAAACGAATTTCAACCAAAGAAGATAAATTCTCATCAAAAAATATAATACATAGTTCGATATTTCAACAAAAGAGATTTAAATTCTAAATTATAAACTAGCAAGTTCAGCTAAATTGCATCATTTTGTAGGAGAATTCATAATAATTCAATTGATAGCCCTTTTTATACATTTTAAGTACAAACTATTTTATTGTTATTCCCTAAATTATTTTCCTTTTACGCTTGTGTGCTTATAAACTTTGAATAAAATAAGTTGTATATATCGAAAAAAAAAAGTTGCGAACGGAAATGTATTGGCTGCGAAAACATGTACATTATTTTGACCCAGAAAAATATTTCATAACGCCATCGCAGGTCACCTTCATCAAAGAAATTAACAATGAACTTGAAACGGAAAGAGATAATAATTATAAATCCTAAATTAGAGGAGAAGTTACGCAAATCAATAAACACACAAATTTCTTCTCAAATACTCGAGTTTATTTTTATAAAACCTAAGCTATCTCTATGCAGTCTAAATATTATAAATTTAACAGAAATGCTAATAAAGTACGGGATACTTTGAAAAGATGAAATAATGAGCTTGAAATATGAATGAGAAAGATAACAGAAGATCTTAAAAGAAGTGTATATGAAGTTAAACGGAATGATTATTGAAAACCGAATACAGAGGCTTATTTCTTCGGACCCTCAGATTCCTTCTTTTCATCCTTTTTTGGCTCAGCCTTTTCGCGAATCGCGGGTTTCCCAGTGTGCTCGATCCTGATCGTCCTCTCATTTTTTTCCTTTGGTTGATCCTTCCTGGGGGCAGTAATGCTTAGAACTCCGTCGGAAGAGAGATTAGATGAAAGCTTATCAATGTCGCACTGCTCTGGAATCAGGTACTTCCTGACGAATTGTCTGGAAATCCAGCCATGCTCATCTTGTTTCTCCTCATGCTTGCCCTCCACGACAACGCATTTGTCCACGACTTTTACGTTGATCTCGTCGGGTTTGAACTGCTGGACATCCAGGGAAACCTACAAAAGAAAGAGATCGTAAATATGTTTGCAATTCAGGACTTTCAATTTACTATACAGACTCAAAATAGAAGGTTTTGTATTATTAAAAGTTTATTTGAAAAATTTTTCATGTCAACACATCACTTAATTTGCAAGTTCTTTTGATCTCAAAAAACATACTTAATTTCATGAATTTTTAATAACATAGAAAATTGAGTGGCAAGAAATGCAAGGGAGAAGCAAATATATTCTTATCAATAAAGAAGCATTAAATTACGATTACACTTTTCTTTAATAAGTTTTTATTTGATTAATTAATATTTATTTGCCACATTAAAAAAAAAAAATTCAAGACAAATACAAGAGATTGCAGTGTATAATTATTGCAGTTAATGTTTCTACATTAGAAAAGCCTATTTTTCAATGTGAAATCTGTTTTCCATTCATCTAAATAGCTTTACTATTATAATTATATTAATCTTCCGCGTTTACTTCTGCATTTTAGATTAGCTTATGTAATTTTTAATTTTAAACTTTTAAAATAAAGATTACAAACATTTTATTCCGAAATTTCGTATTCAAACTCTCAATAACTTACACGTATAAGAGAACGCTTCAACACGTTTTCCAATCAAATAGTTTTAAATTATATGCCGTTAAACAGCATAAATTCAAATTTCAATCTTTCACAAATTTAAAAGTTCAGAGATTTTTGGGTAAAACAAATTAATATGCGCTATCACTTTCAATGACGGCCCGTTTCAAACTAATAATTGTTTAATTGTTATTTACACATCAAGATTCAACACTTACACTAACATGTACAACAAACAAATTTAATGGGAGAATTAAAATACAACGTTCAAATATTGTATTTAGAGCTCAAACTTTAACGATTCAAGGCGTTCTATCTCAAAAAATTCAGATTTAAATTATTTGGTTTTGAATATTTCATTTATAATTGATCAATTCAAATGAACAGTCAAATATGCCTAAATATTAAAAAATGGTTCGTATTTTAATTTAAAAATTCCAAATTGAATACTTTAGGCTGAAATAATATTTAAATAGGATTTGAAATTAAATGAAAGAGTTTCATTATGAATCTATTGATTTTGTAATTATTTATAATGTTTCAATCAAACGTTTACACTTGTTCAACTAACAAGGCTTTCCAGTTAAAACAATTCAATTTGTAACATTCAAATCCATACATTTTTTAGTTTTAACCATATTCAGAATAGTCACTACAGTTCTATTTCAAAAATCTTCAATCAATGTATATTTACAGTCAATCAGCCTCAAACGTGTTTCAACAAAACACTAATTTCATACGCTTTTAATTTTTAGTGGTTTTAGGTCTTCATAACTGCATTTTTAAATTCTTTAAATTTAATCTGTAAGCCTAAAATTAAAGATCTAAAATGGAAATTTGTTAGTGTAAACGATTTCAGAATAACGCATTGTAAACTGAATGATTTAATAATACAAAAGAAAACTTAATTGTATTAAAGTATGTATAAAGTTACAGAATATAAAATTGGTTAAAGCTTATGTTTCGAAATTTCCACAGCTCTTATAAGTTTAAAATTTTTACAAACACCTAAATCGAAATACAATATATAACAAATTTAAATTTGGCGAAGAAAATGTACAATATGAACAATGTATAGTATATTGAAAATTAGAATTAAAAAATTAATCCTTAAAGAATGAGGCCCGTTGTAGGAAAATACGGATGTAGATGATATTGCAACTTTGCATTAAAATTCCACTCATATGCATGAGTATCGTTGAATTATAAAGCGAATACTTAATTTGTTCTATTTTAAGGAATTTGAAATATGCTCAACCATAACACATACTGAAATGAAATGGTGAGTACAATCTTGAGATTCAGTTTCAGATTAAAAAAATCTGAAATTAATTGCACTTCCAACAAACACTTGAAAGGAAAAAAAAGTAGATAAAGTGACTCAAACATAAAGGCAGGCCTGAACATTTAAAAACTTACAAAATAATTAAGGAGTAAATTCAAAACATAACGGAAAAACATCCTCACCTGGAACTGATCCTTGTCGGCCTTGACTGTCGAAGATCCACCCTCGCCTTTGCGAAGCAATTCTCCCCAGGGCCTTACGTACATGACCGACGGATTCCTGGATCGCCTTTCGATTCTGGGAGCTATGTACTGGTCCAGAACATCTGGGGCTAAAAGCTGGTCCCGGTGCAGGCCGAGGCCAAAGTTCTGATCGATGAGACGATGTGGTCGCTCCAGGTCCTCCCACCAGTCAGAGAACAACAGTGGAACGAGAGACATTTTGCAGGTTCTTCTTACTCGACTTTATTCGCAAATACAATACTGTAGAGTATAGTACGTAATGATTATTATCGTGTGAGATGACGGCTTCGAGAACGTTCAACGTCCGTTGTACGACAACTCAACTTAACTTCTTTGCTGCTTGCTCTTTGTGTACTGGTTGCTACGCGGCGCCTCGCCTGTATTTATGGGCGGAACGAGTGCCGGCTGGTAAACCTCTAGAATTCTCTAGAAGATGCTCATCGACTTTTCTCGAAACTACGCGAAATTAGACTATTCTAGTAATCATAAGATTATATTTCGACGTTTTCGAAAAGTTTGGAACATTTCTCAAACGAAATTAAGTTCATTTCCTGAAATGAAAGCGTGAGTCAACAATTTTTTTAAAGTGGGGTTATGTTTCCTAAGTAAGTTTCGAAGCGACAAAAAAAAATGGAAATTTCTAAATAAAATCGTGAATCTAAAAGCTGAGTTTTTTTAGTTTTGATGGTTTTTGCGTTTTTGCATTTCCTAATTTCCGTGAGTTTTTTTTGTTATTTATAAGCATGATTTTGTTTATTTTTGCTCTTATATAATTTTATATGGACTTGCTTTTATGAAGATTGACATCTTTTTTGAAAAAGTTATTACAATTCAGGTAGTTTTGTGTTTGGAATATTGAAAATATGTTACACTTAACATTTTATTTACATATTTATTTTTCTAAATTGCGAAAAAGTATTGTAGGAAAATCATTGCAGGCCTATAATGAACTTTCTATAATTTTGTGTCGATTATAGAAATATAATTATACGAAAAATTATAGTGTGGCACCCTAATGAATTTTAATATATGCCTTATTAGGGTGGTCAAAAAATTCGATTTTTCGTGATAAACCCCCCCCCCCCCATTTTGTTCGATTTCCGGAAAAAGAAATTCCGTAATTTTTTTTTTCAACGTTAACCCGTGCCCCCGCACTTTTGAAATTAACATGGGGGTTTAAATGTGAAAAGCTCGATTTTCAAAAAAATGGAAAAAAGAAGTACTTGTTATACATTTTTAGTCAATTAAAGTATTGTCACCTCTTGAGGAGTATTAATGGAATAATTTCGACCCAATAGCTTTTAATTTTGACACACCTGAACCCCTTTAATTGTGCCCGGAAAATGCCCCAAAAAATGGAAAATAGCAGTTTTCTATCAAGTTCATGCTAAAGACGGTATTTTAAACAAAAATTTCAACATGAATTATTTTTAATCGATAAGTGACGAAGTTTGAAGTATATTTTAAATAATTTCAAATTGTTTAAACAATTACTATTTGTTTAAACAATTTTTTCCCCTGTAAATCGTGAAAAGTTATTATCTTTCGGAATAAATCGTACAAAGTTGATGAATGTCAAGAGCATTAGTTCTTTTTTAACTTATTTGGTAATTATTTAAACAATTTTAATTTGTTTAAACAATTTTTTCTCCCTAAAATCGTAAAAAGTTATTATTTTCTGAAAACAATGAGACAATTAAAGAATGTTGAAAGCAATACATTTTTGAAGGATGTTTGGTAATTATTTAAACAATTTTGATTTGTTTAAACTATTTTTCCCCACTGTAAAGCGTGAAAAATTATTACTTTCTGGAATTAATGACACAATTAAAGGAATTTAAGAGTAATTTTCTTTCTACAGAATATATAGGAATTTTTAAAATAATTTTGTTTGTTTAAAAATTTTTTTCTCTGCAAATCGAGAAAATTTATTCTTTTCAGCAATTAGTGACATAATTAACGAATTTTAAGAATTATATTATTTTGCTTAAGATATTTTGAATTTATTTAAACAACTATTGATCCTTCACTTGCACCTGTTCATAGGAAAGGTGGAGAAAAGTCTAGATTCTTCGAATCTCTCACACTATGTCATTAATTGCTGAAAAGAATAAATTTTCTCCAATTGCAGAGAAAAAAATTTTTAAACAAACAACAATTGTTTAAACAAATAAAAATTATTTTAAAAATTACTAAATATTCTGTAGGAAAAAAAATATTACTCTTAAATTCCTTTAATTGTGTCATTAATTCCAGAAAGTAATAATTTTTCACGCTTTACAGGGGGAAAAAATTGTTTAAATAATTACCAAACATCGTTCAAAAATGTATTGCTTCAACATTCTTTAATTGTGTCATTATTTTCAGAAAATAATAACTTTTTGCGATTTTAGGGAGAAAAAATTGTTTAAACAAATGAAAATTGTTTAAATAATCACCAAATAAGTTGAACAAGAACTGCTACTCTTGACATTCATCAACTTTGTACGATTCATTCCAAAAGATAATAACTTTTCACGAATTACAGGGGAAAAATTGTTTAAACAAATACTAATTGTTTAAACAATTTAAAATTGTTTAAAATATACTTTAAAACTCGTCACTTATCGATTAGAAATAATTCATTTTAACATTTTTTTTTTAAATACCGTCTTTAGCATGAATTTGATAGAAAACTGCTATTTTGCATTTTTTGGGGCATTTTCCGGGCACAATTAAAGGGGTTCAGGTATGTCAAAATTAAAAGCGTTAGGGTGGAAATTATTCCTGAAATACTCCTCAAGGTGACAATACTTTAATTGACAAAAAATGTATAACAATTACTTCTTTTTTTCATTTTTTTGAAAATCGAGCTTTTCCCATTTAAACCCCCACGTTAATTTCAAAAGCCCGGGGGTACGGGTTAACGTTGAAATAAAAAAAAATTACGGAATTTCTTTATCCGGTAAACGAACAAAATGGGGGGGTTTTCTCACCAAAAATCGAAAGTCTTAGGGGTCATGCATAAATTACGTAACGCAATTTTCCGACAATTTTGCCGATTTTGCCGATTTTGCCGAAGTAGTGCCTTATAATGCCTTATAGTAGTGGGGAATTCCAGCGGCAGACTCGTAACGCGAATAGCGAATTCTTAGTTCAGAGTCATTTCAACCGCCGAATTGTTCAAATATCTTTTAACATATATAATATATATATTGCAACCAGCCGTTTCTTATATTATTGCAGCCTTGTTGTCTATTTCTTAATTATTGAAATATATTTAATTAAGATCATTATAAAATAAAGAAGGGACTACCACGGAGAAGAAATGAGATTCCTTGATTCAATTGTAATGGTTCTTTTTATTCACTTATGCCTGCTCTATCTTATATTTACAACAGGTCCCTACACATGGCGAGAGCCATGTCCTATTCTGAATTAAAATAGATCATTTGATAAGAAAAATACGTGGTTAATCAAATAGATATAATATAAAAGATATAAGCATGTAAAATATAAACGATTTTTATTTAATGGACACCTGCACGTCGGGCAGTGTTGGTAGTAATTAAAAGTAGGATCTAAACTTCTAGTTCTAAGATATTCTTTCCCAGAAGAATACAGAAGTCAATGACCTGGTCTTTGCTTTGACAGAGATCTCGTGTACATTAGAATATTTATTTCTAAGTAGATTTTAACATCTGTCTTTCTAATGAGCCGACAGGCAAAGCAAAGGCACAGGTGAGAGTGATGTAAATTTCAAACAATAATGTAATGATTATTTGGTAAAAGAATAAAAGAATGCGATAATATGGCTATTCTACCAATTTTACAACCTGTCATTCAGGTACGTTTAGGCTAATCCTTGCAGTGGCTGAGAACGCACGCTTGTGTTCTATCACCTGGGCGAGAACATTGAGTCCCAGGTAGCCGTATAGGCGAGAGAGAGCAAGTGAAGCTGTTGTGTCTCTATTTTAAATTTACTTTGAGGGATTTATTTTCCCTGCCTCCAAGAGAGGTTTTCTTTCGAGCGAACTATTCAAAAGTCCTTCGAGATTTTATTCTCCAAGATTTTGTAACCACCTTGAGAGCAGTACAACTCCTCTCTGTGCTTGTAAATCTTAGGGTAATAAACTTTCGACTTTAGACTATTGCATTCAATGATTTGGACCTTGGGCTTCGGTGCAACCTCTGCCTAGCTCGAAGATTAAATGCAATATTCGTGTTGCTTTCTGAATATTCCGTTCACAGATTTTCCAAAAGATACTCACAGCGATTTTTGATCGCGAGTCTCAAAAATAACGCGTCAAGAGTTTTCGTCCGCTTTAACCGAAATATGTCGGGATCGCACGCTCAAAGTTGAATCTCCGCGTGAGCAGTTTAAAACGATACAATCGCCTTTAACTCCTCTTCAGAGGACTTCGCCTTTGAGTTTGGTGAAGGTTGTGTGGCAAGGTAGGAGAGGATATAATCCTCAGACCTTCCCACAAGGTTTTCACCCTGAGATCCTGGCAATTTGGGCACAAGATTTCAGAATGTCTCTTTTCTGTTGAGCAACGCTTTTTATATTCGCTGCTCCACTTTACCCTCTCCCGCTTATGCAATCTCACTCTGGGTGGGAGTCTTCGGGCCTGCGCTTTGAGGTCCCTCCTGCATGATGCAATTTTAAAGTGCATCACCCAGGAGCAGCCTCCTCTGCCTATGCTCAGGCGGCCCTTGTAACTCGCGGGTTACAATATATATATATATATATATATATATATATATATATCAGTGCGCATCAAATATCGGAAGTAGAGGTAGATAACGAGGTATGGTTCAAATTATAGTGCATCTTGGTACAATTTGTGAGTGTTTTTCTGCATTAGGCTCCCGTTTTTGGAATTGATACAGAAGCTCAAGAAACACATCGTCTCCAGCAAAGCCATAAACGCCAATGAGCTAATTACATTTTTAGATTACGCGAAAGTAATGTTGGCAATGAATGGGTTACAAATGAAATATTTGAAAAGGTCTCTCCTAATATTAATCATCAAAATAAATACTATATTTCGATATCTTGAAACGCAAGTATAGTCTCACCAGTTTTTTACTCGGCTAAATTTTCAATAAGATTTTTAATTTTAAATAAGCAATTGTTAAAAGAGAAAAATAATTATATAAATTGGTAGTGTACAAATATTCTTAGGTGATATGACAATTTTTATGTATTTTTGTGTGAGTAGTGTTCAAAATTAATTATATTAATTTATATTCTCTTCTACTTACACTTTTTGCACTAATTATTTCAATATTTTACTATTATTCATGTCTATATTTATTTTTCTATAGTTTTGCCTATAATTATTCCTATATAACGCAAAAAATAATAGGAAATTCATTATAGGAAAATAATTATAAGCCTACAATGATTTCCCTATAATACACTTTCGCCTGGGTATAATGAGAAACAGGCGTTTTTGTTCACATTTCTAAATGAAAAATTTCACGAAAAAGATATAAATTTTTTTTCTAGAATGAAATCGCCAAAATTCTGTAGAACGATCAAAAGTTCTATTTGAATTTTTAGCATCAATAGTTCTATTTGAATTTTTAGCACCAATAGTATTAATAATTATCAAATCAAAAGCCGTAATTGCAAGCATATAACGTAACCTTCAAATTTGCAGGAATTTCAACGATATATATATAATAATTAATTTCTTATTTTGAGAAGATTAATTATTAAATTTTGCAGATATTCAAGTGTTTTTGGAAAGACAAAAAAATGGTATCTTTCTCAATTTATACTGGATATTGATTTCTATATTTAGCCTCTCTTTCCTGTTGATATGATTCATATGCATAATATAAAAAGATAAAAAGGCTTTATAAATATGAATAATTTCGCAATATTGTTCTGGAGAATGAAAGTATTATTATTTTAAATTTAGTATAATTTTCTTATTATTTTACATCTTGTTTGTATTTGTCAAACAAAGATTTTCCTTTTTAAATATTGTTTCGTTTGTAGCTCGCTATTTTTTACAAAAATAAATATTTTAAAAGTAATTAGATTTAAAAAAAGTATAATCCTGTAGTTTCATTAAATAATGTGAGAATTACATTTTTGTTAAATTCGTCCGCATTCTATAAGGTATAGTGCTCAATATTGTTGATCAAAATTCTGGAATTTTCGTGAACCTCGACTAAAATATTTAAAACTTTTTTTTATAAGTATATTATATGCTATGTATGTATACTATTAAGCCATTTCTCTTTCGGGGTAGGCGTTATAAGTATATTAAATTTTTTTTTAAAGGTAAGGAAATGCCATATTTATTCGCTGAATATTAGTTATTTACAATATATATTTAAAGTAAATCCTAAAATATTAAAAACAGTATTGTATTTTCAGGGTGTCAACCTTACCAGGAAATCGGGAAACCCGGGAAATGACTAGGAATTTGCTTCAATGACTGGCATTTTCGCTTATAACAGTGAATTTTCTAAAAGAATTATAATTTTGAGTTGTGACAGAGGATTTCAGTAAAGAATGATAATTCCGATCTTGATACAGGGAATTTTATAAATGATTTATGATTCTGAGTTGGGATAAAAACACGTAAATAAATAAAATTATCCTGATTTGGAAAAAGAAATTTTCTAAAATAATTATACCAAGTTGTGACACGGAATTTCACAAAGAACTATAATTCTGACTTTGAGACAGGCAATTTCCACGATAAATTAGAGATCTTACTTTGGGACTGGGAAATTCCGTGAAGAATAATAATTTTCATTTTAGGTTTACTTTAGAACAGTAAATTTCGTTAAGAATTATAATTTTTACTTTAGGACGTAGATTTCCTTAAGAAATTATTATTTGACTGGAAATAGGGAATTTCTGAGGTGGAACGGGAATTTTTTTAAATAATTTTAATTCTGTTTTAGAAGAAGGGAATTTAAAAAAAAAAATTTCTTCCAAGTCAGAATTCGTTACAGTTTGAAACCTTCATCTCTAAATTTAGAAAAGGGAGTTACATTATTTCTGAACATTAATAGAAAAATTCGTAAATAAATATAAATTTCACTTGGAACAGGGTATTTTTGAAATTAATTTAGTTGTCACTTGTTACAGGGGATTTTTTAAAACAATTATAATTCTCAGTATGAATGGGGAATAAGAAACTGAAAAAAAATCCCGCAAAAAAATTATAATTTTGACTTTGGAACAGGGAATTTCGTAAAGATTTATAATTTTGTCTTAGAAAATGTAATTTTTTACGTGGAATGGAAAATTTCAGACAATGATTTTAAATCTGGGTTATAAAATAGGAATTTATAAAAAACAATCCCTGTCGTCAGAAATCGTTAGCTTTTGTAACATCCTTGATCCAAATGTAATTGTCACTTGGAAGAGGGAATTTTCATAAAGAATTATAATTTGAACCTTGGGACAGGGAATTTTCGTAAAAAGAATTATAATTTAGATTCTCAGACAGGGAATTTTCGTAACTAATTATAATTTTGACTAATTAAAAAAAACGGTTCAAATGTAGTATTATAATTCTTCTTCAAAATTACCTGATCCAAGACAAAAATCTTCTAAATTGTTTCAATCTTTTGAAGTGTTTAGAACTATTTTGAAATCTTTTGAAATAATTCAAATATTTTGATCTCTTTTAAATTGACCGGAAAAAATAACAATTGACCGTGAGAAAGCCGGGAATTAAAAATCATCCGCCGGATAGATACCCTGCTTTTGGATAAATTGATTTATTTTTTCATATTTTTTATTTGCTTAGATTTACTTTAGACATTTGAAAGAATTTTACCACTTAAAATGCACATATGATATTATTAAATAGAGTTTGTATCGAGATAACTTCGATTGTATTGAAATATGAAGAAAGGCGAGGAAAACAACAAACTTGACCTCCAAATGCTTTATGTGGGTTTCAGGAAAATTCCTTTTCTCGATACCAGATGAAAAATTGGCTACTGTAAGTAAATATATTTCTATACCAACTAAATTTCTTCTCATCTAACGATTAAAAAATTATACACAATATGTCGAAAATAATAAATTCTCGAACTTATAGCAACTTGGTCAAAATTACTGATCTACGAAAACAGTTTATATAAAGTAACTAAATGTTTAACTTAAACTAAACGTTTTACCTAATCAAAGCAGGCACTTTCTTTGAGTTTAATATATTCTAGATTCGCTCGTTCGCCTCAAGAAATTTTTTTTCAATAATAACCTTAATCTAAAGACGGGTGATCGTCTACAGAAATAAATACATACATGCAATGTGTACAGAATTTATTCAATGCATACTTCAATAATGTATGTAGTAATATATGATCTTTATTTTTTTACTTATCATAACCACAAATTTATTCGGATTTGATAAAAATGTTACTGTAACATTTGGTTACTCCCACCAGTCAGAGAAAAATACAGACAGCAGATACATTTTTTAAAGGCTTGGAAGATTCTGATTTTAAGGTTCTAGGTCTCGAAAATTAGACCTGGTACTTTGGCTGTATTTCTTTTAAAATTTATACCAAGCAAGACACTTCACTTGATATTTTGTCTTTTCGTTAATCTCTGTTGGCTCTACTTTCTGATTTGAAAAAAAAAAATTATTTTATTTTTCCAGTAAAAGTCAGCAAAGATTGTTTTCAATTTGCCGGTTCGCACGTGGTACTGTTATGACTGCTGCGACTGCGTATACCGCTTTCATAGAATGCCCTGACCTCGGTGGTGAAGGAGATATTGATTGTGCGGTGGTCGCGAGTTCTGGTGGCTTCTGGAAGTCTGGAAAATACTAGACGTGTAACCTTGACTTTACTTGAATGAAAGGCGTAGAGCATCTTAGTTGTAAGATTCAGAATTAAAATTAGATGCTAGCCGTCTGCTAATCGGAGTCAATGACCAAGTAGTTAGAAATACATAATGATTAACTGTCACTCGTCTGGCTATGACTTTGGACTGACTCTGTCATCAATCGGAATGAAATTACGCTGATCAAAAGGTCTTTTTTCCTTGAATTGATTTCATAAACAAAATAATGTATTAGCCTTTATTCTTCTTCATGTAAGAGCGAGTATGTTCTAGAAAGAGGGGTTTATAGTTATTTATACCGAAGGGTAGGAGCAACAGGTGGTACTGGAATCGGGATTTTTCTGGAACATATTGTCATGCGTAGACCGAGCGTAGCCTGTCTGTTGGTAGTTGTACTATAATCAATAGTCTGCCATCTTTCGAGAATTTGCGAGGGTTTTCGAATACGCAACTCAAAAAACGTACCTTTTTTAAATTTAATTGAGATGATGCAACTTAATGTCATGATTTTTCTTAAATTCTTTTCTAATAGATAGATAAACGTTTATTTTTCAGCCTGCTGGCCTTAAAATATTAACTTGCTTACACAGCCATTTTTACAGAATTTTCTTAAAACTAACCCTTCAAAACTAACATCCATCCATTCCTTATCTCTAAGCCGCACGCTCTTATTGCCTTGCCTTCTTCGCTTCGCCTCGCTCGCATGTCCCTACTTTTTCGCATTGCCTCGCTTGCCAACCTCTGTTTTCGCTCTAATACCTACTACTTATCTACTATTTACAATATTTACATGTTACTTATAATTACTTTCTCTCCTATTTACAATCTTTCCGTCTCCATTCCTCTTCCTTCTTCCTTCTCTTCATCTCCATCTTAACCAACACCCCCTTCACCCATGCTACTGCCCTTTTTTCCCCCTTTTCATGCAACAATACCTCCATGCTGATCTCACTTCTTTCCACCTCCAACCAGTGCTCCACTCTTGCATCCCCCTTTCCGCACAGTTCACACATCCTCTTCTCCAGAGAGAGCCAGATCCTATTGAAACCCTCCATACACCCACACCTCATCTTCGCTATAAGCTCCTGACTTCCTTTCTCTCCTTTGTCACATAAATATTGCGCTCTTGCCCTTGGCATAATCCACACATAATTTTCGTTAAATCTTGACTCTCTTATTCTCTCTTACCCTTCTGTCTTCTCTCTCTCCATGCCGTTTTGCTTAACCAATTCATAAATCTTCCTTCCTTCCTCGTGCATCCTTCTCACTTCATCCATCTGCAGTCCATTCATTCTAAACAGTGTTCACAGATCGTGGGAGCTGGCGGCCCCCACCATGACTCCGGTGTGGGAGCGACACACGTAAACGCCGCGTGTCGGTGTGTCCCCACTCCGTCACTTAATTCCACGCTCCGCGGCAACGAAAATTTGTCGGCTGGGATGATTTCACTGTCTCCTTCGTGCTCTTTCGTTTGATTTCGGTGGCGGCCACGAAGATGTGTTCGGCGTTGACGCCGAGGATTGCCGAGAATGCACGACTCTTAACTTGAAATTTCTCATTCTCGGCGACTGGGCTATTTTCAAGATTTGTCAGCTTTTTCAGATTTGGAGAATT
>CAKNXH010052518.1:0-45458 GCA_932178445.1 Andricus quercusramuli
ACCCTAATAACATCAATAGGGACAATGGATATAATACCAATCCGATTTGGCTTTCCGTCCTCCCGGGTTTTTTAAAAAAGACTTAATTGGCCAATGAAGTCAAACCTGTCCCCACCATGGGGCACTCTGGCCAATCACAGGCATCGTAGAGAATACATATATAATAACAACATAACCTGAAACTTCAGTTTCAGGTCAGCCCTGAAGAAGTGAACTGCAATGTTCACGAAACGTCGGCAACATTCATAGTTTCGCACACGATTGAAACCCGAAAAATCTTTAAATTTCAAATTCAAAATTTTAAATTTAAATTTATTATAGTGTAGTTTCCTAGGCTAAGAATAGATAGATATCACTCTCTCCCTTTATACAGATAAGGGCAGAACACTGTATTCTTTCTTCATGGGACCGACCCGGGAGGGCCTCGGCCCCAAAGGCATTATTCCTTGGCTGACTGCTACGGCGTCAACCTGTGTTTCATTAAAATAAACTTACTGGCCAGATGTACGAATCTGCGTCAGAACAAATTAAAATTAAAGTGACTTTTTATTCAGACTGTCATATAAATTGGCGATCCATGCCAGGATACTTTTGATTGATACGTTATTCTCACAAAGTATCAATAAGAACCTTTCTACGGAAATAAAATCAGGAAAACACGTACTGGGCTGAACTAAGTAGGCTCACAGTGATTCCTTGTCTTAAAAAATTAGACTGAAAGGCGAGACGTCACCCAAACAAGTTGGCACCGTTGGAATTGCAGAATTCACGGACTCTGAAACCCACGGCTGACCAGAACGAGTAAATCCACTGAAGCATCCACGAACTGCCTTCACTAGGAATCTCAAGTGAGTAAAAAGAAGAGAAAAATAACAAAATAATAAGGAGTGTTCTGTCACGACTCTCCAAAACCTCGTAAGGCTAGTCGACTACGCGAGACTTAGACCTTTCGTTAAAAAACGTTCATCCATTCATTCACAATATTTGGCCAAAGTTGTAGCACTTTCGCTTCAAATAGTGAATTTAAATTAGAAAATAGTCACTGGCTGGAGGGCTGACTTCGCCACGGACTATGTGCGTACGCGAGCATATCATTGTACCGAACGATATAGAGATTAGATAACGCGGCGCGACACACCACCCGACATCCGCTAACATAAGTAGGGAACTCAAAGGTTTCGGTACACTATTAAATACACACATACAGACACTATTAAGAAGAAAACCATGGCAGACGGAAATCAGAAGAACGCAACTTTACAGACGGAAAATACCCCTCTTGTATTTACTAATGCCGATATAATTGACATGCTAACCAAATTATCAGATCGGATGTCCCACATGGAACTCACAATAAATACGCGTAAAGAAGAAATTCGCTCGATAGCAAAAAATTTTGATCTGGTGACTTCAGACGAAAGCGAGAGGAAGAACGATGAAGAATCTAGAGTAGGTAACAACGACACATTGTTTGCAGAACCAGAACATTCGTTAGAGAGAGAACAAATTGACCCTAGGCTTCTACAGAGGTTATCAAATGAAAGATTAACAACCCAAATGAAGCCATCCTTATAAGTGATAGGCTCTCACGAAGTTCGAAGGCAAGAATTTCGACCACGAGTGAAACTATCCTGCGAGAGATGCAGTGAAATTAATTTAAAAATTTAATGGCCAAGACGATATGGGAGTTGAACCCTTCATCACTCTTGTGAAAAGAATTAAATCGCAGTGTTCAAATCCAGGAGTTTTATTAGACTGGATCATTGCAGAAAAAATCGAAGGAGAAGCGGAAAAATCTATTCATTTCTTATCGATTCAAGATTATGATGATCTTTTCAAAGCTCTCAGAACTAACTTTGGAACGACTGGATCACTAGAAACTCATCGCACCAAACTATCACAAGTAGTCCAAGAAGCTGGGGAAAGTACGCAGCATTTCAATGGAAGATTCAGCCAAAGAATGCACGAACTTCTGTACGCTGTACAATCAAAAAACCCTCTAGCACACGAACAAGAAATTTGCATAAAAAATGAAGAGCAAACGGTTCTCAAAAAATACATAATGAATTTAAGAGAAGAACTTTCGGACCAAGTTTCAAGCAAAAATCCTAGCGATGTTAGAGAAGCACGACAAATGGCAATCCAATCAGAAGTCTGGTTAGCTGAAAGAAGTAAAATTCGCTTATCCAAAAACACCTTTAAACCTCAACTACCTATTCGCACAACCCTAAATAAATCTCCTTTTCAATCCTCAAACTCTCAATTCAGTAAACAAAAATACCCTTCATTAAATAATCCTCCAAATCAAAGCTTACCTTTGCAGCAGAGAATCCAGTTATTTTGCAGTCACTGTAAAAAACCGGGACACACCGAAAATCAATGTTTCTCCAAGCAAAAAAATTTTCATACAAAAGCCTCGGGAAGTCGACCTCCGAATCGCGTGAATTATCTCCAAGGAGAAATGGAAGAAGATATTCAGGAAACGGAAATGGAGACGGAGACAGAGTATCAGCAATATCTGGAAGATTAAACTCTATCAGAGGACAATTACACGGAGCAACTAAACCTGTAAAATTATTAGTCGATAGTGGCGCATCGATAAATCTAATAAAAGAAAACTGCATTAATGAATACCACCAGATAATTTCAATGGACAAAGAGTTTTCAATGGGAAATGATAAGCACCGGACAAACGAAGCCACCACGCTTAAGTTTCAAGGGAAAGAACATCTCTTTGTGATTGTACCAGAAAATTTTCCTATACCCGAGGAAGGCATCATCGGAACACCATTCCTATACTCTTATCAGTTTAACTTGTCCAACAGGTCCCTCCGAGTAGACGTCCTTAGAGGACGACGGTATCCTTATCCCAAAAAACACCATAAAAATGATAACCGTGACAACAAACAAAAAACAGGGGCACATTCTCATAGAAGATAATCCCTGCATTCCAAACTCTATTTACCGTATTGTTGACTCACAAGTTATGATTCCTGTTAGTAACGAAACCGAAACAGATTTGAGATTGAGTGACGAAGAGATAAATTACAAGTTTATCAATGTTGGCCTAGAACGAGATGAGCGTGTAACTTACATTATACAGAAGGAATTAAACGCTAGATTGAAATTATTGAATGGAAATTTGAGACTTGAACACATTGAAGATGCCCACAAAACACAGATTCAAAAAATAGCGATCTCTTATCACGACATTTTCTCACTTCAAGGAGACCCACTACCATGCACAAGTCTTGCGTCACATAAAATCATCGTGAAAGACGAAGCAAATAATAATATACGTCAACCGCGACACCCGGAATGTCACAAAAAAGAAATTTCAAATCAAGTAAATGAAATGTTAACCAAGAAAATAATAAAAGCCTCGGACTCACAATTCAATTCACCACTTTGGGTAGTCCCGAAAAAACGCGACGCATCAGGAAAACCTAAATGGAGGCTTGTGATTGATTTCAGGAAATTGAACGAAAAAACAGCTCAAGATGCTTACCCACTTCCTGTAATCGACGAAATTTTGGACCACTTGGGGAAAGCAAAATTCTTTTCAGCCTTTGATTTGAGCTCAGGATTTCACCAAATTCCAATGAACGAGGACTCAAAAAAATATACCGCATTTTCTACACCTGAAGGACATTTTCACTATAACCGCATGCCGTTCGGGCTCAAAAACGCTTCAGCCACATTTCAAAGAATGATGGACACAGCATTAAGGGGACTAGTAGAGAAAATAGGCTTCACTTATCTGGACGTCATTGTTGTCTTTGGAAGCACACTCCAAGAACACAACGAAAATCTCGTTATCTTGTGTGAACGTTTACGGGCTACTGGACTCAAACTTCAACCAGACAAGTGTGAGTTTCTTCGACCGGAACTGGAATACCTGGGACACGTGATCACGGAAAACGGAGTGAAACCAAACCCATATAAATTATCTACTGTCCAACATTTCAAAAGACCCGAGGAACAAAAAGCAGTCATGTCTTTCTTGGGACTAGCTGGATATTACAGAAAATTGATAAAGAACTTCTCCACGATAGCTAAACTATTGACAGCACTGACAAAGAAAAATCAATCCTTCAATTGGACGCCATCTTGCGAAACAAGTTTTAAAATGTTGAAAGATGCTCTTTGCTCAGCACCGGTATTAAGATATCCTGACTTGAAGGACACATTTACTCTGACCACTGACGCAAGTAATGTTGGGCTGGGGGCAATTTTATCTCAACAAGGACACCCAGTTTGCTACATCTCAAGAACTTTAAACGAACCCGAGCTAAACTTCACCACTACCGAAGAAGAAACATTAGCAATCGTATGGGCAGTTAAGCGTCTTCGACAATATCTTCTTGGGCGTCAATTCATAATGCAAACGGACCATCAAGCTCTGACGTGGCTTTTTAACGTGAAAGACCCTTCTTCTAGGTTGATGAGGTGGAGATTTCAGATGGAAGCATACGCATACATGATCGTGTATAAAAAAGGAAAGGAAAACACGGCAGCTGACGCGCTTTCAAGAATGCACCCTATTCAAGATCGAAATCTCTCAGAACAATTGGGAGAGAATGCACAAATAAATCAAGTAAATGACTCCCAAGAAGTCGATGAGATTGATACATCATCATCATCAGGAAAAAATAACCGACCAATTTCTGAAAGATTGCGAAATCACGAACCGATAGATGAAAGAGAAATTCAAAACGATTACGCAATCTGGAAAAGGAACCGCCTGCCTAATAAATTAAAAATCAAACCTGTGGTCACCGGAAAGAATTGGATTAAAATTAGCAAACAAAATATTTTCTCTTTGCTAAGAATCCAGTTGCCAGACTATGATGAAGAAAAATGGGTCAAACTCCTCTACATAAAAATTAAAGATTTTACCAAAAACAAAACCTGGAGCATACTTAAATTTCACATGGAAGATCCCTTAATCCAAATTACGGAACATGTACGCATCGGAGATATGTTGAATTTTCTATTGCAGAAAAAATTCACAGAACACACATTTTTCCTGTGCGAACGACCTGACAAAAAATTGAGTGAAGAAGATAAACAAAATCTGTTGAAAGAGGCACACGGAAACGTGGCCACTAGCCACTTTGGCGAGAATAAGACAATCAAAAGACTACGCAAACAAACATCGTGGGAAAATATGGAGAAAGATGTAATCGATTTCGTTAAGAAATGTCAAACATGCCAACGCGAAAAATTGACCAGAATTCGTCCCAAGGTTGAAGCAGTCATTCCGGAAATGCCGACGCAGCCAAATGAGAAGATCGCGATGGATATAGTTGGCCCATTACCGGAAACAACGAGTGGGAACAAATATATTTTATCCATTCAAGATGTGCTTACGAAATATATAATTCTTATAGCACTGTGGGAAACGACAAGCGAAAGCATACTAACAAACCTGCTAGATCACTACATTTACATATTTTCTCCGCCAAAGCACATCTTAACTGACCAAGGCGCTAACTTTGTATTGGAATTAGTTCAAAAATTTGAAAACCTTTTTAGGATCAAGCATATCAAAACAACTACTTTCCATCCACAAAGCAATGGAGCCCTCGAAAGAACTCACGGAACAATTAAAGATTTGTTAAAAACATACATAGCCGATAATGAGAAGGAATGGGATCAAAACTTGAACCTTATATGCTTAGCATTTAATACCGCAGTCTATGAAAGCACAGGTTTAACGCCGTTTCAAATGACATTCGGAAGAAAAGCCAATTTACTTTCAGCCTTAGCAACAACCACGTCGTTAACCCATCAAGAACTGTTAGACATTTGGCGAAAGAGACATGAGGAATATTTGGAAAAAGGAAGAACTGCCATTCAAAAAACACAGGAACGATTAAAAAGGCAGCAGGATGCAAAAATAATTATTAGTAATCCTCTTTTTGAACCAGGAGATTTAGTTTTATTGCATACTGACAGTAAAGAAACAAAATTAGTGAGCGAATGGCTCGGGCCATACACCATATGCAAACGCGTTCGTTCCTCTGATTATGAAATTCTATACAATAATCAGCATTACACTGTACACGCTAATAGGTTGAAACCCTTCTACCAATAGCTTGATCGGTTCATTTTATGTTTTTTTTTAGAATGCATTTCACTTGGTTACTGCTGTCACTTCTTTCGATTACATCTGCTAACGTGACCCTCACTTCACTCGATGGTTCCACCATATTCATCGAGGACCTTGGTACAGTGAAAATCTACCACACTACTTGGCGACTCATTTCATCTGTTGACACACACAATATTGACAAAAGATACGAACAGATTAATCTCTTGTATAAATCGGTCTTCGAACAATGTAATCAATGTTTTGAATAATTTGAACTAGAAACCTTAAAATCCCGAATTAAAAGGTTAAATACTCGAAGATTGTTACTCAATCAGCTATTAGGAAAAGCTCGGTACAAAAGGGGAGCTTTTAATTTTGTTGGAAGCATCTCAAAGACACTTTTCGGAACACTATCCGAAGGTGATTTAGATTATATCAACCATGAACTCGACCAATTGTATTCCCAAAACAAAATGTTAAAAATGTCACTTCAAAATCAGACTAAAGTAATTAGGACTATTTTAAATTCAGCCGCACACGACGTAGACTCCTTGTTTTTAAAAAATAAAAACATTGTAGATAGTTATAACAAGTTAGCCAATAAGACTAATAGAAATATCGAAAACATAGTCATGGCTAATCAGAGCACAATTATGACAGTTGTTATATCAGAATTAAGTGAAGACATATCATTATTAATTGATGCAATAAATGACGGTGAACACGGAATCATACATCCCCAAATTCTACCTCCGAGTACACTTATAGAGGGATTTAAACAATTCGAAGAGGAAAACAATGAAAAACATAGCATTCAGTTAGTAGAAGAAAATTATCAACATTTGATTGACATTGCCGAAATAACTGTTTTATTGATAAATAATAAATTTGTCTACTCAATTCAAATGCCGATTTTTGAAAAAGATATCTATAAAATAAATCACTTAATTCCGATACCACTACGAAAGGGGGATAATTTTATCACCGTAATCCCAAATGAAAATTATGTATTGATCAACGACCAAAAAACTCTTTACATCCCTACGACAGAAATTGATCTTAGTTACTGTAAATTATTAGGTATTACCAAAATTTGTAAAAGAAAGAACCCTAGCTATCTCCTAACAGAAACTAAATCATGTGAAACACAATTGATAAAAAACAGCGTTAAAATTATAAACAACAAAATGTGTCAGATAAACGTAATTATTATCGATCAAACTGTATTTTACATTCTACAAAACGAGCAGGGTGTTATTATGATTCCAAAGAAGGAGGAGCTCGTACAAATTTACTGTGAAAATTCAAACTATGAAAAGACAATAACAGGAGTAACTTTGATTAAAGCTCTAGATAACTGTATTCTACATACCGAATACACTATTGTAAAATTCAGCAAAACAAAAGTAAAAACACAGAATTTTTCATATCGAAAAAATGTCACAATTCCATTCTCAGAATACGATCTAAATCTTGTAAGATATGAATTCCTACCCTTAAAAGGACAATTAAATGACCAGGACTTAAAATTAGCCGGAAAATCTTTAGATGAGATAGAAACTGTTTTGAATAAAGTACGGAGTATTAAAAGATCTCATTTTTGGAAAGAGAAGGCAACGGACATTCTTTCTTACCTAGGTTACACTTCGCTAATCCTTATTTCAGTATTTGCGCTTTATAAATGCGGAGTTTGGGAATTAATTCGGAAATGTCTTCCTAACCTTTGCATTAATTTTTGTTGTACCACCAATAAGATAAACAACGAAATAATACCACAAGTTGTCACCTACGTACCAGCGAGCGGGCCTTCTATAGATTTAGAAAGTAAGTTAGATAATAAACCTATTAAGTTTAGGAGAAAGTGATGTATGCAACTACGAAGACTTTCAGGAGAAATTCACTCTAACAGGGGAGGTGTGAAGCTAGAATGAATAAGTATAAATATTCTTGCTTCATAAACGCACTCTTCCAAAATAGTGTAGTTTCCTAGGCTAAGAATAGATAGATATCACTCCCTCCCTTTATACAGATAAGGGTAGAACACTGTATTCTTTCTTCATGGGACCGACCCGGCAGGGCCTCGGCCCCAAAGGCATCATTCCTTGGCTGACTGCTACGGCGTCAACCTGTGTTTCATTAAAATAAACTTACTGGCCAGATCTACGAATCTCCATCAGAACAAATTAAAATTAAAGTGACTTTTTATTCACACCGTCACACGTGACAATTGAGATAAAGATATAAAAATCATAGAATTCCTATCATTAAAAGTTATTACCTGTTGGTTTAATTGTATTTTTTGAAGGTTGTATATACTATTGTATTGACTCCGTCTGCTGGACGGACTTAATTACAGATTAAAATTATTATTGACATATTGAAACACAATTGTTTTCTTGCCGTCCAAGATGGAATGAAAACGGCAAGGAACACAGGTGATATATAGTTGATAGGTTGATTCACATTGACATGGTAGTACATTGAGTATATCTATCGCGCATGACGTATCTCTTATGAAGCTTGTTGCATCCCAGGATCTGCAGTCTAATTTCATTCTGTTGTAGCCATCTGTTGATTCGTTCCCTGGCGGACCTGCCGAACGCAAACATTACGCTACAGCGTAACGGTAAAGTAATGGTAAAGTAATGCTAAAGTAATATGGCATTATAATTAATAAAGGAAACAAAATTAATATGTAAATTGTTGCAATTATAATAAAACGTTAAAATTTACATTAAATGGTCATGCCGTAATTGCAACAAGTTGCTTTCTCAGCGTTAAAAAATAAAAAAACAAAGTGGCTGTCATTCAAGTCGGGTCCCTGCAGACCGGCAACCCACTTAAAGCCACGTTAGCGGGTTGCCGAAATGCAGGGGCCCGACTGCAATGACGGTCACTATGTTTTTTTATTTTTTAATGCTGCAAAAGCAACTTGTTGCAATTGCGACATGACCGTTGAACGTAAATTTCAACGTTTTATCCCGGTAACAAGGAGTTCATTGAAACGCATAGAATGGCATTTAAAAAAGTAGGCAATTCAATGCCTTGAAATGCGTACTAATTTGCTTTTTTGTCTGAAATGCCATTAAATGCGTTTTATGGCTTGAATCTTGTCTCGTTCCAATCATTTTCAATGCGCACAAATGGAAAGGCATTGAACTGACATCATGGTAAGACTGTTAAGTGAATTGGCGTTAATGCTATTCAATGCGGTTCGCCGAGCCACCCTCTTGAATGCCATACAATGCCTTTCATGACGCGAAGTATTGAATCAGGTTAATGCCATTCAAAGCTGTTTCGAGATCTTTTCAGTTGAATGCCATACAATGCCTTCTGCGGCAGATTGCATTGACAAGGCTAATGCCACTTAATGCCGTTCGTCGACTTTATAAATCGAATGCCGTACAATGCCTTCTGTGAAATAAAATATTGAATAGTGTCAATGCGATACAATGCCTTTCGCAAAATTGAATATTGTAAATTGGAATTCGTATATATTCCACTACAATTCGTTAGACTATAAATAAGACTAAATTTAAAAATTGATTGCATTCAAAAGAGGGAGAGAATCATCATTTGAGTGATTTTCTGCTCAGGATGAAGGAAAATTGAATATATATTTGGCAAGAATCCTGGAGTAAATGGCAGCACCATCTTTATCCGCGAGGACGTGAAATTTCAAAAGACGAAAAACGCAAAGACACAAGTGCGCGGAATTTAGAACGAAAATTTTATAATTGCTCAGATACAATTCCAAATTGAGACAAAATATTGTAAACTGTACGGGTGGAAATGATGTAAATAACTTTTCTGCTGAATTTGAGAATCCCTTGGATAAATAAAAGGGAAATAAAGTTACATTGAGTGCGCAGGTCGAGAAGGCTGCCATTTTGGTTGTCTCGTTCCGAGTTCCGCATCCGCACTGATATTGATATATATCAGTGGAGTTCCGCAAGCGAGATTTTATTCATTTTATTTTAGAAAGTTTAAGAACGCGGTTTGAAGTACATTGAAGTTACTGGAAGCTCATATTTGATAGATTTTCGACCAAGAACGCTCTTGTAATTTTTCTGCTAGTATCTTCTGACGAATTGCTGAGGTAAGTCTAATTTCTTTTTCCACTCAGGAAATCGGGAGTTATCCATTTTTTCATTTTTGTAGGTTTTCGGTAGAAATTAAATCCAGTAAACATGTGGCGCATTATTTGTTGGTTTAGATAAACATTGGAAGTAACAAAACCGGTTTTTTTTCCTATTTGGAAAGTGTTCGGATAGATTATTTGTTTTTAGGTTAGCCGTGAATGTGGTGCACTTGCGAGAAAAATACGGAATTTCGATAGTTTTATTTTGATTTTGTAATTAGAAACTTTGATTGTTGTTAATTTGAAATTGCGAGTGACTCATTTCAAGTTCCGATTCAATAACTAATAATGCCCGTGAATTTATTTTGGTTGCGGTATTTCGCTTGAATAAATGTCATGACCAGATATTCAGTGTTGATTATAAAAATAAAGCAATTTGGTAATATATGTATCACGTAACCAATGTTATTTTTAATCAGAATATCTTTAATATTCACAAACATTTCGAACATTTTACACAGATTTTAAAACTTTCAAAAGTTTTCAAGGATTTTAAAGATTTTAAAAAAGGTATAGTAGACCAGATTTCTAAGATTCCAAAACATTTAAAAGATTGCACAAATATTAAAAGTATTTTAATAATTTCAAATTAATACACAAGATTTCACAAATATTTCAAAGACTTTTAACGATTTAAAAAAAATTTTGAAACTTTTGAAAAGATTCAGTGATTTTAAACGAACACAAAATATTTCACAAACAAAGATTAATGAAAGATTTCACAAATATTTTAATGATTTCACGTGAACAAGAAAGCTTTCATAAAGATGTCATGAAGATTTCAAAAGAATACAAGAATTTCAAAAAGGGCACACTACACCACATCTCAAAACATTTCAAAGGTTTTAAGCGATTTCAAATTTTTTTAGAAGATTTCTATTTCTATTTAAAAAATGTCAATTGTTTTAAATAGAAATCCTTGAATCGTTAAAATGTCAGAAAGCTCAATGTAAGTTTTGAACGTTATAATTTAAATTGTTCTTTTTTTTTTTGTTTTGTAATGTTTAAGTGACATTTTTTAATTTTGATGTATAGGTAAAAATTTGAAACATTATTAATTTTGAAAAATTGAGTAAGTTCAAGAGACATTTTAGAAGTTTCGAAAGGATTGACAATTAATTTCAAACTTAATTTCATGCTTCAAATAATTTCAAAAAAATTATAAGAAAATGTAGATTTTTCAAGATTTCGACATGAAAGTTGGAATCTTTTTAAGGGCATGTAACACTTATCCGATTCCTACTCTACCAAATTTTTTTTGTGTATTATACCAACTCCATACGAAAACATATGTACTGATAAGTTTTTACATGTACAAAAAATTCCAAACACAATTTTTTATAATTGTGAAAATCTATTAGTACATAAACGTTCCTTAGTCCCTTTTCTTTATTTACCCCAACTTTCATCTCGGTATTTCATTTCTTGTGGAATTTGAATGATAAAAAAAATGTGGGTAAGGTAGAAATCAGATAAGTGTTACATGCACTTAAGGATTTTGAAAGGTTTTAAGATAATAAAAAAATTTTCTTCAGATTCGTTGGAAAATTTGAAATGTTTTTTCACTTTGCAAAATCATTTTTACAAGAATAATAAAGAATATTTAAAAATAAATGTTGAGGAATAAATAACAATTCACCAATTAATAATTTAGAAACAATCGAGTTAGTTTAAGAGATATTTAAAAGTTTTGAAAAGATTTAAAAATAATTAAAAATTTGAAAAGATTTTATGAACATTCCTAGCAAAGTTGAAACTGATTTCTTATTTTGAAAAAAAATCAAGAGAATATTTAAATAGATTTAAAAAGATTTTAATGCTTTTTTAAATTTGACAGGTTTTTTTTTAATTTTAGCAAAAATTAGAATGATGTTAAAAGATATTCAGAAGTTTTCACAGAATTTTACAAATAATTCGAAGTTTGAGACGAAAATTTATGATAATTTTCTTTTTCAAAAAAGTAATTCAAAGAGGAGAAAGATATACAGGGTGTTTTGTTTTAACTTGAGACAACGGAATATCTCAAAAAATACGCATCCTACGGAAAAAATGTCTGAAATAAAAACTTTTTATTTTCGAGGGGGAAAAAAGATTTGTTAAAATTTACCCCACCCGCACCCCCACAGAAGGCAGGGGTGGGGGTAACTTTGTTATTTCAAATGGCAACCCCAATTTTTTATCACAGATTCAGATTCTCCTTTACGAAATACGTAAGTTTTATTCGGAAAATTTGTTTCGATTCGCGACAGATGGCGCTGCAATTGCGAAATCAAGCACCCCGAAGGGAATAGACAACTACTACGTCCGCGCCGTTATTCCTGGGTAGAGCTAAAAGTAGTGTCAACAATTTCGTTTTTCGCAATTGCAGCTCCATCTATCGCGAATCAAAAAAAATTTTCCGAATAAAACTGACGTATTTCGTAAAGGAGAATCTGAATCTGTGATAAAAAATTGGGGTTGCCATTTGAAATTACAAAGTGACCCCCACCCCTGCCTCCTGTGGGGGTGGGGGTGGGGCAAATTTTAACAAATCTTTTTTCCCCCTCGAAAATAAAAAGTTTTTATTCCACACATTTTTTCCGTAGGATGCGTATTTTTTGAGATATTTCGTTGTCTCAAGTTAAAAAAACACCCTGTATGTAGTGTTGTTGTATTTCGAATATCAAAAAAATGTCTGTTTCATTTCTAAAGGCAAAAAACACTTTTGATTCGGCGATCTAGATGAAAATTTCATGACCCTTGCTTTTTTACTTTTCGAGATTTGGTAAACAGAAAAAAGTTACACAAACACATGCGGCCATTTATTTTAAATTGTTTTTTCGTGTTACTGAGATCGAATTAACCGAAATATGACAGAAAAGGAGATTTGCTAATTTAGGTAGTTACAAATCTCTCTCTATGAGGAAGCAATAATCGATGAAAGCAATAACTAATTGCAGCCACATTTTTCCTACAAATAATAAGAGATATAATTATTATGTTCCAATAAAAGATATGAAACCTAATTTGCTTTTCATTGCAAATTTTCTCTTTATCACAATAACCCCGTTAAAAAAAATTTTTTTCATGTAAATTCAAATCTTCAAAAAAGACTAATTTATTCATTGTGTATATTGTTTCCGTGATATCTAAATTTTTAATTTCCATGTTCTTTTTCAGAATCGAAAATCAATCTTTTGCAAAGATGTTGCCTGATCCCAGTCAGATCTGGTATTTTCAATCAACCAATCACTTCACTAATTCCAAGATAAATAACTGAGCAATACCTTCGAAACCTTCTTCTTGCCAAAAAAGATGTCAAAAATGGAGATGGTGGTCGCTGTTGGTTTAAATTAATTTAAAGCGTTACGTTGTAAAGTTTTTTCATTTACTTCAAAAGTATTATAATACCATGTGAAAAGTGATATCTATCGAAGTGGCTTTAATATAATTTTAAGCGTTATGTTTCTTCGTTTAGTACAAAAACAGAGCAATTCCATGTCAAATAATCTGAAGAATTCCACCTAATGTTAGTAATTTTGATGTAAAGTCTAGTATCCGTTCTCTTTGGTGTTGAAAGAAAAACCCCAAAAATAATTTGAGAAAAATTCAAAAAACTTATGAGAATTTTTTTTGAACTTCCAAAACTTTGGTGATTTTAATGCTATTGAGCTGTATGTTTCTTTAATTATTTGTAATAAGACTAAGTTTTGAAGAAATATTTGTTGAGAAAAAAATTCTAAAACTTCTTAAATTTTCAAAAACACATATTCAAACTGAATTTCTGAAGAAAATCTACTTTTCATTTTCTTATTTTTTTATAGATAGCTTATAATGTGCTCTAAAAGCCCTGTGCATGTCAAAATAGGATCTTTCTTAGTTTTCAAGAAATAACATTATTTTAGGGTTCTTCTTTTAACACCGAAGAGAACGGATATTAGAATTTTTATCAAAATTACTAACAATAGCTGAAATTCTACAGATGAGTCAACATGGAATTGCTCAATAGCCTGAATTATGGTGTCAAATAACAAGTATTACAATACCGTGCGAAAAGTATTATCTATCGCCATTGGCTTAAATTAATTTTAAACGTTATGTTACAAAGTTTTTTTAATTACTTCAAAAGTATTATAATACCATGTGAAAAGTGATATCTATCGAAGTGGCTTTAATATAATTTTAAGCGTTAGGTTTCTTCGTTTAGTACAAAAATAGAGCAATTCCATGTCAAATAATCTGAAGAATTTCACCTAATGTTAGTAATTTTGATGTAATGTCTAGTATCCATTCTCTTTGGTGTTGAAAGAAAAACCCCAAAAATAATTTGAGAAAAATTCAAAAAATTTATGAGAATTTTTTTTTTGAACTTCCAAAACTTTGGTGATTTTAATGCTATTGAGGTGTATATTTCTTTAATTATTCGTAATAAGACTAAGTTTTGAAGAAATATTTGTTGAAAATAAAATTCTAAAACTTCTTGAATTTTCAAAAACACATATTCAAACTGAATTTCTGAAGAAAATCTACTTTCAATTTTCTTTATTTTTTTATAGATAGCTTACAATGTGCTCTAAAAGCCCTGTAAATGTCAAAATGTGATCTTTCTTAGTTTTCAAAAAATAAAATTATTGTAGTGTTTTTCTTTCAACACCTAAGAGAACGAATATTAGAATTTTCATCCAAATCACTAACAATAGCTGAAATTGTTCAGATGAGTTGAAATGAAATTCCGCAATAGCATAAATTGTGCTATAGAATAAAAAGTATTATAATTTCACCACTGTGAAAAGTTCGCTGTCGAGCGCCGCGCGGCTCACACACGAAGAACCACCCCAGCTATACCATCATTTGTTTTTGATAATTTCAAATTGAAAGCGTCTGAAATTTATGATGAATGTATGAAATGATTTTGAATTGAAAACGTTCCAATTCCAAATATGTAAGATAGGTAAAATTTAAAAAAAAGGACAATATTTCGAATGGAATTTAAATGAATTGACCTTATATCATTTCTGAGTAAAAGCGTTTAAACTGGATGATTTTAAATTGTAAGAAATTTGAAACAGAATCTTTTAAAATTCAAAATCTTTCGAATTTCGAATTTCGATCAATTTCAATTCGAAGCGTTTGAAATCTGACAATTGGAAATTGAAAATTAAATTGAATATTTCAAAGAAAAAGCTTCGGAAAATCTATAAATATAAATTTTCGTCAAATTAAAAAAATATATGATTTGTCATAAAAATTGATTCGACAAATTTTTCTAAAATCAAAATTTAAAGTTTTTAAATTACTTTAAGTAAATTTAAATCGTTTAGAAATTAAGAATTAAAATTTTTAATTATGCTTTTCGAAATTCAAGCATTTCAATTTTAATCGAAAAATTTTAACTTATGAAATTGGAATTGGTTTGAATACAAAGAAGTTTTCATATCACAATTCTTCGCGACCACATTTATTTTTTACTTTTAAATGAAGTTTGGATTTGTTTAAGTTTCAAGTTTTTGTAGTATATATTTTTTCATTTTTAAATATTTTTCATTTGAAATAGCTTTTTATTCTGAACGTTTTTTGTAACGATTCAGTTTTACAGGGTTTATAATTGAAACTTTTTCCATTTTGACGGTGAAAATAAAGGTGAAATTATTTTCTGATTTTATATTCAAATTTGTCTAATCAATTTTCATGTTAAATCATAATTTCTCAAATTGAATAAAAATTTAGATTTCTAGAACTTCAGAAGCTTTTACTTTCAAATGTTCAATGTAGTTTGCAGTTTCTAATTGTGAAACTTTAATCGCTTCTCATTTAAATTTATAAAAATTCAAACGTTTTCACTTTTGAATCATTCCATTTTGAATGCTTTCATTGATCTATTTCTGAAAATTTTCATTGGAAAATATTCAATTTTCAACGTTTTGAAATCATCATCTTTCAAAATTTTAATCTGAAATCATTCAATTTCGAGATTCTTGAGTCTAAAGTAAAATTGTTAAATTCTGATCCTAATTGGATTCAATTTCAATTTGCAATTATCCAATTTTAAACTCTTTTATTGGCAAATAACACAAGTTCAATTCCTTTTCATTCCATTCGAAATATCATCATTTTTCAAAATTTTACCTATCTACAATATTGATGGTCTAGTCGTGGTTCTCCGAGTGTGGGAGCCGAGCGGCACTCGACAGCTAACTTCATAGTGGTTCTAATCCTTTCTCTAGAGTTTTAAGTATTTCAATCTTTCTTCGTTCGTTCTCATTACAATAATGTTTGTACTATGAAATAGGAAGTATTATGTTGGAATGCCAAAAATAATATCCATCTTAGTTTGTTTAAATTCATTTTTAGCATCACAATCTATGTTCAGTACAAGAATAGAACACTTTATCTACGATAAAAGAAGAAGTATTATAATACGATGTGTTTTGAAATAAAAGGTTAAAAATACGTACTTTTGTACATTTTTATTTCGTAAATTCCACCGTTTCGCATTAAAGCGCATAAATATCAATTCCATTATGTAGCATATACTCAATTCCCTTCATTTCAATGCCATTAAATGCCCTTTCATTAACTTCACATTCATGCCAATGCCTTTTAATGCTGTTCATTTTAAGTTTTCATTTTAATGCGTTTCATTGCGCCTTGTGCATTAATAAGCATTCAGACAAAAATGCAATTAAAACGCATTGAAACGTACCAATGCCTTCCAATGAACTCCTTGTTACCGGGATTATAATTGCAACAGTTTACATATTAATTTTGTTTCCTTTATTAATTATAATGCCATATTACTTTACCATTACTTTAGCATTACTTTACCGTTACGCTGTAGCGTAATGTTTGCGTTCGGCCGGTCCGCCAGGGATGGCATTATAATTGATAAAAGAAACAAAATTAATATGTAAACTGTTGCAATTATAATGAAGCGTTAAAATTTACGTTAAATGTTCATGCCGTCATTGCAACAACTTGCTTTCTCATCTTTAAAAGATAAAAAAACAAAGTGGCTGTCATTCAAGTCAGGCCCCTGTAAACTGGCAACCCACTTGAAGCCCCGTTAACGGGTTGCCAATATGCAGGGGCCCGACTGCAATGACAATCACTATGTTTTTTTATTTTTTGACGCTGCAAAAGCAACTTGTTGCAATTACGGCATGGCCATTCGACGTAAATTTCAACGTTTTATTATAATTGCAACAGTTTAAATATTAATTTTGTTTCTTTTATCAATTATAATGCCATATTACTTTACCATTACTTTACCATTACTTTATCGTTACGCTGTAGCATAATGTTTGCGTTCGGCCGGTCCGCCAGGGTTGAAGGAGAGTTCGGAATGCTGCCGTTGAGTGGTGGAAACCACTGCTGCTAAACTAGGTCAAGTTTAAATAAAAACACCATTGTTTATGTTCACTGAATCACTAGATTTATTCAATAGTTTTGTTACAAGCTTGTAATTATTGAAGTCCTTGATTTACGTTGAATCACAATTTTCATAAGAGCAAAATTTCAAAACTGTGAGTCGCAGGTTTGAAGTTGTTTCAACGGTTTTCGAAGTACAGAATCTGCCCTTTTTTGGCTGTGCGTGCTTCTTTATAACCTACAAATGGGAGGAGATTTATTCCCTCTCCTCGGCCATGAAGCAATCACATTGCTTACGTCATGGAATTTTCCTACAGATTAACCAATAAGAAAGTAGGTCAATTTGCTCCGCCTACAGGATATGAGTCAGAAAATGAGTCATTCGATGATTGACATGTCTAAACACGAAAAAATCTAAACAAGTCCAAAGTCCATTCTACATCCGGTCTGACTGGCGCCATGCACTCATTAATTATACTAAATTTAGACCTATGACTCACTAAATAAACAAACACTTCACTTTAAGACGCAATTTATTATGTACTGCGTAGATGTTTGAGCTAACATAACCTAACTTCAGGATAGAGAGAGAGAGAAAGTACTGCATTATGTGTAACTATTTTATGCAACTAACAGCTTGCAACCTATTTAGGCTTTGTAATATGAAGTTTCTAATACTTGAAACTTCCTTTCAAGTTTTTGTACTTGAACGTTATTTTATATTTGTATTTCAGCTTCTGATCATTAAAAATGATTCAAATTTAATTTAGAGCTTCTTACCGCGCTCCCTAGAATTCGCTGGTGTGCATTTTAATTCGAAAACGTGCCACACCGTCACAAAGCGTGAACGGTACATTGTTGTAAAAGAGAAGGAAATGAGAGAGAAGCAAGATAAAGAAGCAATTATTTTCGGGGGTGTAACATTAAAATTTAAGAATAAAGAAAATGTATATCATTGGGAGGCATGGAAGAGGCTATTATATGTTATGCTCATATTATCTATGTCAGTTCGGAAATTAACATTATTAGTATTCTTGACAATGTAGAACATTTCCATGAACATACGATTGAAATAGTGTGGTTCTTTAGCTAGAATAGTAACGTTTTCGAAATCAAAGGAATGTCTGTTTAAAGTTGCGTGCTTCGAGAGAGCGGTGTTGAGTCTGTTGTTGTTGCAGTCTCTCATGTGTTCCTTTATTCTTACATCAATTTAACGTTTGGATTCACCGATATAACATTGCTCACAATCCAAGCATATTAATTTGTAGACTACATTCGTAATTTTGCTTTTCAGAATTGGATCTTTTTGGTTTCTGAACAAATTGAAGGGATCTTTAACAGGTTTGAAAATTATTTTGATATCTTGTTTCTTGTATAATTTTTGAAGAATTCTGGCCATTTTTGGATTGTAAGGTAAAACAATCAAACGATCTAAGTTCAAGTAATTGTTTAATCCATCGTTGATATTATTAGGAGTCTGAATTTTGTTAACCCTCTGTTCTATTAATTTATTAACAATTTTTTTGGAAGACCATTGATTTTAAGTGTGTGCGAAACGATTTCTAAGTATTTATGGTGGAAAGAGACATGGGAGAGTTTTACGACTCGGTCAACTAAATTGTTATTATTACTAGTTTTATAAGGAGGATAAGTATTGGAATAGAAAGTGATGTATCTGCCAGACCAAGTAGGTTTACGGAACCAGTTAGTGCGAATTTTACCATTAATATTGAAGAGTTGTACATCTAAAAAGGAAATACTTTTGTCTTGCTCATAGTCGATCGTGAATTGTAATCTGTTGTGATATTTATTAAACAAATCTTCAAAAGTTTCAATTTGGTTGCGAGGTAGACAAGACAAAACGTCGTCGACATATCGATAGAAAAACAATGGAGAAAGATTTTGATTTTGAGACAGAACATCATTTTCCAAGGATTCCATTACCAAATCAGATACTGCGGCAGAGATAGGTGAACCCATAAGTACGCCATATGTCTGTTTATAAAATTTTCGTTGAAAAGTGCAATAAGCATTCTTCAAACAAAATTCCAATAATTCTATAAAAAATTCATAGGGTAATTTAGTCATTTAATCTAATTGTCACGACACTTCAATTAATTATACTCCTGCTCAAATTTGTATTATCTTTGTTCATACTGTGTTACAAACATAGTTAACTGTGTTACAAAGATATTTACGCAGATTCTTTGCAAAAGATTGACAGCTTGGGCTGAAGACATGCAACTCCTTCCAGAGTGGCAGGCAGGTTTCAGGAGGGGGAGAGGTTGCACAGATCAGATCTTTACCCAGTGCTCCCAACACGGGCACCTTGCACTACTGCGCATGCGATGCATAAGGTGCCTCATTGGCTGCCATTCGCGCGCTTATTTGAAACGTTAAAAAGTACAATTTTTTTTATTCACTATTTATGATCGAGAATGATTTATTCAACAATTTCAAGTGGTACATGGGTGATTTTTACTATATTCTGAGCATTAGGTGTTAAAAATTAAAAAAAGATTACATTATATTCTTCCTTTTCGGGAATTTCATTTTATTTTTTAACACAATGCTCAGAATAAATTAAAAACCATCCACATACCACTTCAACATGTTAAAATATGATTATTTCTAATTATTAATAATCAATTTAAAAATGGAATTTGTTAACATTTCAAATGAGCGCGCGAACGGCAGCCAATGAAAAGCCATTTGCATCGCATGCGCAGTAGTGCAAGGTGCCCGCGTTGGGAGCACTGTCTTCACCCTTAACGCAATGATTCAAAATCGCCTGAGACTGAACGGAGGCAAACTTTTTGTACTCTATGTTGATTTCAAAGCAGCCTTTCCCTCAGTTAGTCATAATATCTTATGGGATAAATTAATCTCGAATGGTTGTCGGTCAAAATTTATTAGATTGGTAATAGATTTCTACTCTAAAGCTAATATTGCAATCAAGGGATATAAGGGCGTCACCGGGTCGGTAGATGTAACGAAAGGAGTCATGCAGGGGGAAGTTCTAAGTCCAACCATGTTTACATTTTTAATTGCTGATTTACAAGAATTCATGTATGCCACAGGTATCAGAGGTGTATCAATAGACCATTTGTTGGAAATATTGCTCTTAGCTTACGCGGACGATTTGGCTTTCTTTGCGGACTCCCTGGTTGGAATGCGTAAGACTCTTGAAGGATTATCAGATTACTGTAGGATAAATGAGCTCGAAGTCAACATAGAAAAAACTAAAATAGTGATCTACAGAAAGGGAGGCCATGGCCATGACAAAAAATACCCGCCTTTTATGTACGGAACCTCCGAAATTGATATTGTCAAAAGTTATATCTACCTGGGCACCCCATCCACCCAATCTGCTCTTTTCGTCAGGGCAAAAGATCAAGCTGTTCGTAAATCTAACCGTGCTGTAGGATCAACGATTTCTCTGATTCACAGATTAAAACTTAACGCATGGTACCCTATTGTTCGACTTTTCGATAGTCTTGTATCCAGAATTTTAATGTATGGTGCGCATATATGGAGTCTCAGGTATTTAGATTCTATAGAAAAAGTTCAAACCACTTTTTATAAGAGAATCCTGCATGTTCCACAAAATACTCAGGGCCGGCGGAAGACGTGGGTATGGTGGGTAGTACTACCCACCCTAAAAATATTAGGGTGGGTAATCACCCACGCTTAAATTTCAGTAAAAAATCCGAAAAATTTATTGTTTTTTTTTTTAAATTGTTATATTCGATTTTCATAATACGCGCGCGGGTGTGCATCGAATCGCTTACGCAGAAATGCGCAGTTTTATAAGTGGTGAACGACGATTACAGCGCGAACGAAGAAGAATGAGAAGAAAAAGTATGTACACTGGGATTCCCAGAGTTCGCTTGTAATGCAAAAAACCAACCAATCAGACGCAACGATTCAAAAGCAACCAATCAGCAAGTCGCGCCATGTGCATCATATCATCATGGAGTGTAACGGTATGCACCGTTTTTGAAACCAAGCTTCAGGGCACTAAGACCCTTTTAGCGAACACTATCTGAACTATTAAATCTATTGGCGAAAAATTCAAATGGCTTAAAATGAAAAGTTAATATTATACGTATATGATTAACAATTATATAACAACTACGATTGTGTACTGGTATTTAAGAAATTATAGACTAATTGCGTTTAAGATATACTTATATTTAAGTGTCAAATCTAAAGTTATGTATTCGACTAAATACTGCGCAGTTTTAGTACCCATAATAGATTTTGAGGTTATAAACCTGAGACCTTGAGCTATTTTTAGCATCATTAATGGGTCATGGCGCCAGTCAGACGCCATAAAAAACCGACCCTTGGACTTTCAATAGGAAACCGTCACTCAAGATGATTGCCGTGCATCCTGTCTAAAAGTCGAACTTTGGACCCAAGTCCTTGAACTGTCACTTGCTTTGATTGCCTAAAACTAGTAGGAAGAGTAAAATGACCTCATTTATGATTGGTTATTTGGCACTAAAATTGAGTTACGTCAGCATACCCATTGGCTAAAACTTAAAAGTAGGGATGAATCCCGTCCAAAGCGAGGTTTTAAATATAGATGTAGAGCACAAAAAGGCCCGATTATTATCTCTCGGTGCGCTCCTTTCAAATCTTAAACCTGCGACTCTCGTCTCTTCGAGTATTTATTTTAGTTTTGGACTTAGAAACTTTTAATAAGACTAGATAAATGTGACAGAATATTCGCGCTCGTGAACCGTGCTTTAGTGTGCGGCTCAGTCTAAGTGTTAGTGCTACGCTTACTTGTGTATGCGTTTAGGATTAAATTAACAATGGTTAATTATTAATTTAAAACGACTACGGTTGAGTTAGTCAAGTGACATTAAGTGGATTATGTATAATCCAGCTTCAGAATTATTTGACCCTATGGAAGTGTTTTCTGATTCTTAATACCAACCCTTTCCAATTCGCCGCGTCTACCATGAACTTCGTTATGTGACCACAATTGTCTACTCACTGAATAATATCGAGGAAAATGTTATACGTGATGTTGGATTATTTCAACAATTGTAAATATGTATATAGAGCAAAATATAATCTAACAATATTCTTAGTATTGAAACGATATTTTGTAAGTCGTGTGAGGTCTACTGTTCTAAGACGATTGGGACCGAGCTTCGAGAGCTATGCCTGGTCTCTGTAATGTGAACTATAACCATGATTGGAGTGTGTGTGGTATATGAATGTGATATTTGTCACACGTTCGTTCTTTGGTCTAAAACCGCATCTCAAAGAGTAAAGACCTGCCTTCCGAGTGTGTTGAATAAATTGAGTCTTTGTTAATTGCTTAATAGTTATTATTCATAACCTGTTTATTTTCCAATAGGTTATGGGCCCAGATATACGGGTAGAATTCGTGATATATTTTTAATATAAATAAAAACAATTATTGACGGAATTGTGAACATTTTAAGTGCTATTCTCGTTTGATAAGTGAAAATGGAAAGTTTAAAGGCGAAACGGAACATCAAACTTTTCGATGGTGAAAGATACAGTGTTTGGAAGTTTAGAATACGTGCGTTATTAACTGAATTAGATGTAATTAAAGTTATAGACAGTGAAATTCCAGTGCTATCAAGTGATGAGTGGAATAAGGCTGAAAGGATTGCCAAAAGTTTAATTGTGGAATATTTATCCGACTCTTTTCTCGGGTTTGCTAAGGCAGAGTGCACTGCAAAAGAAATTTTGCATAATTTGGACGTTATTTACGAACGCAAAAGTCTTTCAACTCAGCTGGCTCTAAGAAAGAAGTTGCTAAGATTGAAGTTGTCAAGTGACACACCACTTTCAAGACATTTTACAGTTTTCGACGATTTGATTTCTGAATTGACAGCAGCAGGTGCAAAACTAGATGAAACGGACAAAGTGTCTCACTTACTACTAACTCTTCCTACTACATTCGACGGTATAATAACTGCGATCGAGACATTGACAGAAGACAATTTGACATTGGCTTTTGTGAAAACACGGCTTCTTGATCACGAAGTTAAATTAAAAACTGAAAGCGGTGATACCAGTGCCAAGGGCAATTTAAAAGACAATCGTTTAAATCAAAGGGAAAACCTTTTAATGCAAAAAGGTGTCATCATTGTGGTAGGAAAAATCACATAAAGAAGGATTGTACTTTCTATAAAAAGTCACTACAATATAATGCTGACAGGAAGAGAACTATTCAAACGGTTCAAATAAACGAGGAACCAAATAATGCAATGGCTAGCACATCTGGATTTGTTTTTATGGCCGGCGATGCCTCTCAACCTGAAAAAGGAAAAATTACTTTTCTTCTAGACTCTGGAGCGTCTGACTATATTTTCAAGGGGGATGATTTATTTAGCAGCTTCATCGAATTACAAACCCCCATGAAGATTTCCATAGCGAAGAATGGAGAGTTCATAAATGCGACAAAGAAGGGCATAATCAAGGTTACGACAAGTATGGGAATTGAAGGAGTTCAGGAAAACGTACTCTACTGCCCCGAAGTCCCGAATAATCTGCTATCTATCCTGAAAATGCAACAAGCTGGAATGAAGATAGTATTTGATGAAACAGGTGGAGTGAAGGTAACAAAAAATGGTGAGGTCCTGATGAAAGGTAAGCCATTGAGCAATTTAATTGGTGTTGATTTTATTGTTAAAGATAAAATAATAAAAGTTCAAAAGCAGGCAAATAATATTGTAAACAATAATTATGAGTTGTGGCACCAACGTTTGGGTCACATCGGAAATTCAAAATTTGCGGAATTAAAAAATAAGCAAATGATAAGTGATGTGAGCCAAATTGAACATGTAATTCCAGACGATAATTTATGTGAAGCTTGTATTAATGGTAAACAAGCACGATTACCTTTTAAAAAGGCTAAGGACAAAACTTATGTAAAACGTCCTTTGTTTATCATTCATACAGATGTTTGCGGTCCAATCACTCCTTCAACTATCGATAACAAAAACTATTTTGTGACCTTTATTGATGAATTTACTCATTATTGCGTTACATATTTAATTACATATAAATCTGATGTTTTTAAAATATTTCAAGATTTCGTTGCAAAAAGTGAGGTTCATTTTAATTTAAAAATTGCTCATTTGTACTGTGATAATGGAAGGGAATATTTATCAAATGAGATGAAAGAATTTTGTGTGCAAAAAGGTATAAGTTACCACTTAACAGTTCCACGAACCCCACAGTTAAATGGTGTATCAGAGCGCATGAAAAGAACGATAACCGAAAAAGCTCGTGCAATGATTTTTGGTGCAAATTTAGAAAAATGTTTTTGGGGTGAAGCAGTTTTAACTGCTACATTATTAATTAATTTGGCTCCTACCAAACCTCTGAGGGAAAATAAAACACCATATGAATTGTGGCATGATAAGAAACCACAATTAGAATACTTAAAAGTTTTTGGTTCGACAGTCTGTATTCATAATAAAACCAGGAAGTCAAAATTTGATGAAAAATCCTGGAAGGGAATATTAATGGGGTACGAACCAAACGGTTATAAAGTTTGGAATGTGGAAACTGAAAAGTTTAGTGTGGTACGGGATTTTATTGTTGATGAGACAAATTTTAAAGTCTCAAGACCAGTGATGAGACCTGAAGCGGTTAATCTAGAAAACTCCAAAGATAATATAACTGATGCATCTGACATTGTGTCAAAATCAGTGGAAAAGTCTCCAAAATCTGATAATAATGAATCAGATAGATTAGAATCTAGTACTGAAACCAGTTCTAATAAAATTGCGAAATTGGGTACTGAGGTAGAGAAATCTGTAATTGAAACAGATATACAATTGCACACGGAATCAACATCTCAAGATAAACAAACTGATGTAGAAAAATTCCCTGAATTAAGAAGGAGTGAAAGGATTAAAAATCTTTTTCCGGTACATTATAATGAGGAAATTATCCCAGATGATTATATTTTATGTACTCAATCACTTGTTTATAAAATACCTACTTCATTTCATGAAATTAAAAATAGAGATGATAGAATTCAGTGGGAAAATGCTATTAAAGATGAAATTGATTCACTTTTAATTAATAACACTTAGACTTTAGTAAAGAAGCCTGAAAATAGAAATATTGTAGACTGTAAATGGATATTTACAATTAAAAACAATGAATGTGGAAATCCATTTAAATACAAAGCTCGCTTAGTTGCTCGTGGTTTCAGTCAAGAGTATTGAAACTTTTGCGCCAGTCGCAAGAATTTCAAGCTTCGGATTCATAATAGCTTTTGCTAATCAATTTAATTTAATGGTTCATCATATGGATGTCAAAAGTGCATTTCTTAATGGCATATTAAAAAAAGAAATTTACATGAAAGTACCTGAAGGGATAAAATGTATAGAAAATGAAGTTTGCCAATTACATAAAGCTATATATGGATTGAAGCAATCGGCTAAATGTTGGTTCGAAATATTTGAGCAAACTATAATTAATAAAGGTTTCCGAAATTCATCTGTTGATCAATGTATTTGTATTTTGAACAAAGGAGAAATTTCTAAAAATATATATATATAGTTCTTTATGTGGATGATTAAGTAATTGCTACTGCTGATAAAGATTCAATGCAAAAATTTAAAAATTATCTAAAAGATAAATTTCGCACGACAGATTTAAATGAGATAAAGCTTTTTGTTGGAATAAAGATTGTTAGAAATAAAGATAAAATAACATTAGATCAGAGTGCGTATATAAAGACAATTCTTGATAAATTTAATATGGCTGATTGTAAAGCTAAAAGCACACCTCTTGAAAGTAAATTAGATTATATTGCTTTAAATTCTGATGAGAAATATGATGCTCCTTGCCGAAATGTAATTGCTTGCTTAATGTACTTAATGATATGTACACGGCCTGATTTAAGTATTGCAGTAAATATCTTAAGTAGATTTTCGAACAAAAATAATAAAGAATTGTGGCAATGTTTGAAACGAGTATTAAGATATTTAAAAGGTTCAATCGATATCAAATTAACATATATCCGGGGAAATTTTGAACAACTATTATGCGGTTGTATTGATTCTGATTGGGGTGGAAATGATCAAACTGATAGAAAAAGTACAACAGGTTTTTTGTTTAAATTATTTGAAAAATGTACAATTTCTTGGAATACTAATAAACAATTATCTGTAGCAGCTTCATCCACTGAAGCTGAATATATGGCTCTTTTTGAAGCAGTAAAAGAAGCAATGTGGTTAAAATCACTAGCAAATAGTATTAATGTAATTATTTCAGAACCTATAATTCTCTACGAAGATAATACTGGTTGTACAAGCATTGCTAATAACCCTACGAGCCATAAAAGATCCAAACATATTGATATAAAATATCATTTTTCAAGAGAACAGGTAGAGAAAAATTTAATAAAATTAAAATGTATGCCTACAGGTGAGCAGTTAGCTGATGCACTAACGAAGCCGTTACCAGCTGCAAGATTTATAGAGTTGAGAGCCAAGATGGGTTTAGAATAAGAATGATTCTTTGTAATGTTTCTGCTGAAACTGTAATCTATGATTTAATAATGGTCGGATTAGGTTTTTCTGGGTTTTCCCTAATGCCTTGCACGAATGTTGGATCATTTGTAAATTGTTTTCCCAGATAACACAAGGAAGGTAACTCTTTGCTTTAGTTCCCAGCAAAAAATAAAGAATTGATACGGATTGGGGCGAATTAACATTTTTGTAATGCGCGTGAATCCCGTTTTCTGATTCGTTCGAACGCATTGAGACGCATTTAGATGAACTGAGACATTGCGAATTGAATGCGTGTGAATTCGTGTGAATGCGTGGTCGAGGTCAATCAGAAAAAAAATATATAAAAAGTGCATGCGTCGGGACTTGAAACAGCGATCCCTCGTGTATCAGTCCAGAGTACCAGCCACTGAGCTACGAGACAATTTACTGAACATTTACAATAAATTCTATATGCCCTGCACTTTCGTTTTCCCGTTAAGGATTAAATTGTTCAAATCAACACTTGCTGAAATTCGCCACGACGCATTGGGGCGAATTCAAGTGTGTATTTTACTCTACGAATTCAGACGAATTGACCATTGTGGAAGCGTTTGCGTACTGACGCATTGAAGTGTATTCGCTAACTTTAGACTTTTGCAGTGTATTTGCACGTATAGAAAGATTAAAAATTGAGATACCGTCTTCACGAATTTACATGCATTGACACATAGGTCCAATGCGTCATTGTCGCAAAGCGGGATTTGCAGGGTGTCTTAGTCTTTTCAATTCAATTCGTATCAATACTTTCTTTTTTGCTGGGTTATATATATGAATGATTGATTCTGATAATTTTGACGTAGATTATTTTTTGGGGAGGCGTGTTGGATTATTTCAACAATTGTAAATATCTATATATAGAGCAAAATATAATCTAACAATATTCTTAGTATTGAAACGATATTTTGTAAGTCGTGTGAGGTCTACTGTTCTAAGAAGTTTGGGACCGAGCTTCGAGAGCTATGCCTGGTCTCTGTGATGTAAACTATAACCATGATTACAGTGTGTGCGGTGTATGAATGTGATATTTGTCACACGTTCGTTCTTTAGTCTAAAGCCGCATCTCAAAGAGTAAAGACCTGCCTTCCGAGTGTCGTGAATAAATTGAGTCTTTGTTAATTAATTAATAGTTATTATTCATAACCTGTTTATTTTCCAATACATGAACTATTAAACGTCGATGGATTATAATTGAATCAATTGATTTCACTACAAAGACAAATTCAGTGTTTGTGTTATTAATTTATTTAAACCTGACCTACTTTTCGCGGTTAATGGTTTCAACCATTCAACGACGGGTAAACGAACTCACGCCTTCGACGTATCAGTAAGCTGTTCCAACGGATTTAAATCGACAGCAGCGCCTGGGACGTAACAGGAGCCCGCGTTGGGAATACCCGTACATCATGGCCATATGTACAAAGGTTTAAGAAGCAACTGCACTGACTTGCTTATCTGCTCGGGCTTACCTATGTAACCGGTAGTGAATGAACACAATGGACCGGTTTCTAATACGAGGTAGAAGGGCGAATGATGAAAATGATAATGAACTCAGTGAAGAGCATCCAGAGAAGTCGAAACAGCCCACGAGTGGAGCTGATTTATCTTCGAAAAATAAGAGTGCGAATGCACAAATTCGAAAACTGATAAAGGTAAACAGTATTATAATGTTTTTCAATGAAAATGATAAAATTGGTATTTTTTGTCTGCTCCCTTCTTTTTTCTCATATCTCCACTCTCATTTTTAAACAAAACTATCGTTTTTTGCTCAAAAAGAGACACTAGCCCCCTCTCCTGCCATCGATAAACCCACCTCGACGAAAGGACCCGTCAAACAGTGCATCTTTGCAATTTTTCCATCTAATAATCAAAGGGAGGTGGATGAATTCATTTATCAAAATTCCAAACGAGCCTCAGTGTTTGCACTGCATGTATAAAATAGTAATTTTAATAATTTTAAAAATAGTTCGTAATTTGCAATTTAAGTAGTCAAATGTTAACAATAAATAACAAGTGAGCACGTTAATTACCACTGTTCATTTTTTTAGAGCGTTCTGATATACTTAATTTATTTTTAAAATTATGAAGCACTCCCCCCCCATTAAACCCCGGTCGATCACTACCCACGCTAAAAAAATACGTTCCGCCGGCCCTAGTGCTATTAGACTAGAAATAGGCGCATCCCAACTTGCAGTTAGAGTTTTTGGGTCAATTCTCAATTGGGTAGAGAAAATTCTCAATATGTCCGACGATCGACACCCGAAAAGATGTTGTTTAAGGTTAAGAGAACTGGATAGATCAAAAGATGATTTGTTAACCCTAGAGAAATACAACTGGGCCCGCCAGGTTAGAAGAATATTTAAAAAGATTGGAATAGAGGGCGATTGGAAATTACTTTCTCTTGCCTCTCTATAAAAAAATAAATCAGCATGGATAAGAGCTTATGATAAAATATTATATCTAGAAGATTTACAGAGAGCCCACTCGTCCTCTGCTTTAATACTTTATCCTCAACTAACCTTGCGAGAAGGACCTCAGAAATATTTAACCCTGTTAAGAACACCACTCAGTTTTATCAGAATTATAGCGCAATTAAGGTTAATAAATAAGTTCATACATAGATTTATAATCAAGAATAAAACCTGCAGCATGAATGTTGAAGGTTATTGTATCTACTGTCATGAGAATGTTTTTAATACAGAACCTGTGTACCACCTCTTAGTAGAATGCCAATTTTTTAATACTGTAAGATTTTCATGTATAAGCGAAAGTAGGGATGTGTGCGAGATAAAGAATGCCTGGTTGAATGCGCTAGATAACCCTGAAAATGATTCTATCAAAAAAATTATTATGTTTGTTAGTAAATTTAACGAATGAGTATTATAATTAATTATATAATTCAAGTTTTTTTATTTGCTCTCGTTGTAAGTACGGCTTATATTCTCTGGGGTAATGTTTACCATCAACCTTAATTTTAGTTTTTGTTTTTATTTATTAGAATAACAGTTAGTTCCAGAATTGAACTGTAACCTATTTGTATGAATCAGATGATTCTCAAACAAACAAAGCACTACTAGGGATGTTCGATTCTTCCAGAAAAATCGATTTTTGAATCGATTCGGAATCGAATCATGAAAATCGATTCACTTAAAAATCGATAACAAAAGAATCGATTTTTCAAGAATCGATCTAAAAATTCGTGAAAAATAATTAAATTTATAAGAAATTAAATTAAAAATATAATTTTACTTCAAATAGGGAATAAGTTTCAATATGTTTTTACCATTTGTTTAGATAAACTGATGAATAAAATATTTGTGCTATAAATGTTAAAAATTGAATACATACCAATTTGCTAATCCTATATTCATTAAAATCTTCAGTCGATACAAGAGTGCACGTGTCGGCAAAGTATTCTTATGTCATTCCACTGTACTGCATTCAGGCAGTGCCACCACCACCAGCGAACAAAGAGGAGCTGTTTCATTTGTCTTTCTGTTAGTGACAAATATGTCCGCTAGCAGAAAGGCCAAATAAAGGCTTCATCGTTCCCGCCTTCACCTTTCATTTAAGTAATTGAACCTGAGTCTGGGATGTGAAACCTCCTTTATAGTTTAGACTGTGTAAACTGTAAACAAGATATGGTTTGAATTGGTGTCATGGTTTAAAAAAATGTGATGGGGGAAAACAACGAGATAAATGAATTTCAAGAGGTAAAAAAATCGGTTCGCCGATTCATAGGGTAAAGAATCGATTCACCAAAAAATCGAATAGTAAAGAATCGATTCACCAAAAAATCGAATAGTAAAGAATCGATTCAAAAATCGATTTTTTAAATTTAAAAAATCGATTTTTGCCAGAATCGAATCGGAATCGAACACCCCTAAGCACTACTACTACTACATATTCATCTTCACAATTTGAATGAGGTAATCAATTTGCAAATCATACATAGTATAACTGATCGGCTGACCGTCATTAGCTATATAATTTTATTCTTTATTTCGGTTTGAAAAATAGACATTTGCTAAAGAATATTGTGCGCAATAATAACTTGCCGGTACTTAACGTTCAGACAATAATTATTTTTCATCAACTTAAATTATCAATAAATTACTTTAAGCATTTTTTAGACCATTATAATAATTTGCCAACGGCGATACCACGCTGAAAACACCAGTTCCCGTTAGATCACTGAAGTTAAGCAGTGTTGGGCGCGGTTAGTACTTAGATGGGTGACCGTTCGGGGAATACTGCATGTTGTTGACCCGTCGTGGGTGTGGTGGACCCACACTGGTAGTGTTTATCCACCTAGAAACACTACCCGAATCGGGTAGTGAGGCAATGAACTTTCGAGTTCGAAATGCTAATCAATTTTTTTTTAATATAATAATTTAAAAAAGTCTCTATTAATATTATTATACTTTTTAGAATTATAATTTTTTCAGCTGGAAAAGGGATGGGATCAAAAGATTTTTAAGATTTTAAAAATATGTAAATTACCATGACTTCCCTACTCTTAAATAAAAGGTATTAATATTGCAAATCAATCAATTCGTTTTTCAAGATATTAGTGGGGAAAATAAGCCCTCCGAATTTCATCAATTTATCTGCAAACGTTTTCAAGTTATCGTGTTCACAAAATAGTGTGGCACTCACACACACACACACGCATCCGGACATTATGATTTATTCTAGATTTTTCCATTGGAGAACATTTTTTTGTGTCATTTTTTTGGAGGAATTACAGTTCTCGGTTAACGCACAGAGGGCTGAACCAGGAATTTACAATTCAAAATCACCTACGGCCTACAAGACATAGTACACTGTAAAAAATGAACTCGAAATTTCACATATTCTGTTGTGGTAAAATTTCACTGATGCATAAAATACACCGCGGCAGCGAATGCAATTTCACATCAGTTGGTGAAAATTACATCGTCGGTCGCCGGAAAATAAAGGACCCTGCACTAGCGTGGTAATTTTCCGCCGACTGTCGTTGTAATCTTAGGAACTAAAGTAGCAGGTTGCCACGCTACCAAGCGGAATATAACTGTGTGTCGGTCATTTTACGTTTGGAATTATGTGATTTTAAATTTTCAACCGTTTTAATGTGTTGCAATCGTTGTAATGTGTTGCAGTTGTTCAATAAAATTTATTATATATTCATATACATAGTTTTTCGCATTTCGCGATTTATAATTATTAATGATTAATTATTCGTCTTTTGAGGTTGAAGAGTATTGAAAGGTAAGTGAATTTGAATACACTTATATGTGGGAAAAGATGGAAACGTGTCGGCGTGCTTGTACAAAAACATAACCCCAATTTATTGTATTTGGAATAATCTACAGATTATTCCAAATACAATGAATGTAGGTTATACTGCCAACATTAGGTACATCAAAAAATATGCATAGCGCAATTAAAGACTTAAACATTATTCTCTTTTAGTTCCAAAGCACGGAAGACAGTGCAACGTCGTAGCCTGGAATCCAGTCGATCCAAATCACAATCAGATGCCATAAAACCAATCGCATTTGTTATAAGTTTCACCTGCAACCTTTTTGAACGTTTTGATTCATGTATCTTTCGTCTTGATACAAATAAATAACAACAAATTGAAATTTAATGACTAATTTATTTTATTCTTTGAAATACAAATTTTCCGCATCCCGAAAGTAATTTTACTAATCGTTTACTGAATACTACGTATTATTTTGTGAATTTAGCAACTCGCTGTAGGTAAAAATCCATTAGCAGCTTCGAAATTTTACCACTAGGTGGCAATGTTACGATCGACATTTTAAAATTCCCAGTAGAGTAGGATTTTACCTTTCGTGGCGGAAAGTTACGACGTTCGTGCAGGGTCCATTTATTTCCGCCGTCTGGCGATGTAAAATTTCATTGATTTTTCTTACAGTGTAGCCGCTTTAAGTAAAGGGATGTTATGTAGTGAGAGAACGAGTAGTAGTGGAGGGGGCTCGGTCCCTAGGCGCCATTAAGAACTACTGAAAAATACCCACCTGACTGCTGCGCTCAATTCGGAAAGAGAAAATTGAGGGTGGTTGACCGTGCGCTCAATTCGGTTGCACCGGCACCTGCTTGCTCCATGGTTCGTATCGATGGTTCTCCGCTTGCTTGAGGGACGCTGTAGCAGTGAATCTTGAGCAAGACTGTACAGCCAGGACTCGACTCGGGCGGAACAATAGGTCCCCAACGAACAGGTCAAGGGGTTGCAGGCAGTGATGGATAAGTAAAATACTCGTGGTAATTTACTTGGTTTTCTACGGTAATTTACCTGGTATTTTACGTCATCAGTTTTCTACATGATGTAAATTACGTCTTGTTCTATATATGAGGGCGCCACCTCTGAGGCGGGAAATTGAAACCTCGAATCAGACAGCCAATCACAGGTTTTCTACATGTATTTTACATATTCCAGGTATTTTACGCAAAATACCTCCTTTAGGTATTATACGTAAACAACTTCCAGTTACGCGTAACTGCACATTCCTGGTTGACATTATTATTTTTCAATCAAGAATATAGGCATTGAAAAAAAACTCTTACGCCCCTACGAATGCCTATACTAGAAATTCAAAAAAGTGAGGTTATGCACAGTTCTACAGGTCCGCCACCTTGGCACGTAATTTACTAGGTATTTTACCTGTTTTCTACGTAAAATACTTCACTTAGGTATTTTACTTCAAAATCCTCCAGTTACGCGTAACTGCACATCCCTGGCTGGAGGTGAACCATGGAGTAACTTTAAGCCTCAACTAAAATAGAGTTGTTTTAAATCGAAAAACGTGGAAAAGGAATAAAGAGGGGAATAGCAAAAGACGGTAAATCCTGCGACAAATAAATGAGAATTTTGATGGTTTATAGCATGAAGAACCCAGGAAAAAAGAACCCGTTGAAAAGGCGACTCCGTGAATTGCGTATCTGTCATTTGCAGATTGAGATTTTTAAAACTGAATTGGTTTGCGACTATATGAATCGGTCAGTTTCTCGAATGGTTTTGAATTTGCAATGTACTACAATGTCCATTTCAAGCAAAGTCATATTGAATCGGTTTACTTCTTTTTGAATGAGACAGATTTTTTCAGATTAGGCTGCCATATTTCACATGATTTTTAAAATTTATAGATTATAGATAGATTAAGAAAAATCATACGCAAGGTTACTAGATTCCCCTAGTAGCAACGTCTGCCTTATATGACAGAGGCCAGACTCTGGCTCAGCATCTGCTCCCTCTAGTCGATCAGACTGGCGGGAGAAATGATCAGACCAGACGAAAAACAGAATCTGTTGAATGAAGCATGAACCAGATTCTGGTATTTAGTTTAAACACTAATAATTAATGTAGGATATGAATAATGAAACTGAAAATCTAGCAATCGGAAATTTGAACGATTCACAAGTATGACCAAACATGCAAGTATGCAAGATTATACGACAACAGGTTATGTTTTTAATATTTCAGTGTGTCTCCTGGAACGTTGTGACGTCTCCGCAGTATATTCTCCCAGAAAGGGCTCAAATATAGTGTAAAACTATTACAGAAACCTATTTAGTACCATTTTACGTTATTTCAATTTTGTCTGGTGTATATCATGACCAACCTGGGCCAGGATCAGCTACACCAGACTCTGGTGCCAGAACAGCACGCCAAAGCGGAACCAGCCGGGCGCCAGGCTGCAAACAGATTCTTCTTTTTCTGGCGTCCAGCTTGCGCCAGTCTGCAGTTATCTTGCTACTAGGGTCCTTTTGCTATTTTAGTTCTAGAGAATGTGAAGGCTTTTGTGGCTTATAAGTCTGTCAAAAAAATAATAACGAGTGAAATTCTGTTAAAAACCAATCGGTGGCAATCTGGAATTCCAGTGACAGATACCCAGATAACAATTGTGTACGCACGATGCGCGCATTGTGCGGGTATTCGTACGGGTTATTCCGCACGTCGTGCACGCATATGATCACACAGCTGCGACATCAATTGATGCACATATGGGTCGCACGTCGTGCAGGCTTTTTACTCCCTAGGGACTGAAAAGTGACGTCAGAGATGAATAATGAAGATTATGCATCTATGAGCTTGCATTTTATGATTATCAGCCTACTCACGGTAAAAACTGAGAGGAAATTTTGGTTGCAGATAATAGAATTTTGCTGTTATTTATGGAAAGTTACCATATGTTCCTGTAAAATTACCATAAATCACCAAAAATTTTCATAAATTTCCGGAAATTATGGAAATTTGTAAAAATGAATTTTGGGTATTTCATGGTAAGTTACCACATTTACCTGTGAAATTACCATGAATTACCGGAATTTTTAATAAATTTTCGGAAATTTATGGAAATGTTTTAAAATGAATTTTAGGTAAGTTATCATATTCACCTGTAAAATTACCATATATGACAGATATTTTTCATAAATTTCCGGAAATTTTTAAAAATGAATCTTGAGTATTCCATGGTAATTTACCATATTTACCTGTAAAATTACCATAAGTTACCAAAAATTTTCATAAATTTCCTTAAGTTTATGGAAATTTTTCATAAATTTCCGGAAATTTATGAAAATGTTTGAAAATGAATTTTGGGTAAGTTACCATATTCACGTGTAAAATTACCATAAATTACCCGAAATTTTCCATAAATTTCCGGTAATTTATGGCAATTTTTAAAAATGAATTTTGGGTAATCTACAATAAGTTACCACAAATCACATCTGAAATTACCATAGATTAGGTTAACATTAATTTCATGCTTTATTATACAAAATCTAATATGGACTGAAGTCATGACTGTATTTCGAGAAATGCCTGAAATCATCCATTTGTTATAAAAAATATCTTATGCGCCAAGGGGGAGAGGCACTTTTTCTCCCCCTGGGTGCATAATATACTATTATTTAATTGTTTTAAAATGTAAAATAACAAGTGGTAAATGTATTTTATGTCGTTTATTATGTTATTAAAGTCGTGCTACACATGAATCTATTTTAGAGTGAAAATTGTACCTTTCATATTAATTAATTCATACAGCAAATATAAGATTCATAATAAAATAGTAAGCACCTAATATATCAAGATAAAAATCTCATTTTTTTCATATTGATTGCAGGACTTAAAAATAATGTAATGTAACTTTAAGAATCGTAATACATAATTAATAATTTTACCAACATTTGTGAGCATGGAAAAAAGTTGAAAAAATCTGAAATATGCTCAAAAATCCACTACAGCTAAATTCTCAAAAATCAACCCGACCATTCTAAACTTGAATTAATAATGAAAATAAGTTTGTATTAGACGATACTAAGGAGAAATAAGTATTTTTATATGAAACAACTATGATTTCTATTGAAATGCTACGCAACATTCTCAAGCGAAAAAGTATGAGGTTATGATTACGCATTTAGATAGTGCATACAATTTTTTATGTGTACATACCGCTAACGCAGCACGATGCAAAAGCTCTTATAAAAATCTACAATAACCTTAAATCCAAGAATCCAATTATGGATTAGATTGTGACATATTTCATAAAATGGATAAAACTAGACACAATAACAGACGCCGGGAGCAGGAACGAAACAATGACTTCTTCTTTGCAAATGGAGGAAAAATGACACATTACGCACTAGTCAAGCGAGCGTTTAGCAATTGTATTTACGACGCGTATCGGTAATATACATCAATGATGTGGCGTTTCAATAATTAGTTTTTTAAATATTTTTAATATTACGATAATTTTTAATTTTTTATCATATCAAATTTACGTAAATTTACGTCGGGCACCCCTGTGACAGGGCACAAAAAATAAATAATGTCTCACACAACCCCCTTTCCAGCCTGTCGTGGAGACGGGAAGGCACTCCTGTGACAGGGCACAAAAAATCACTAAGGTCTCACACAACCCCCTTTCCAGCCTGTCGTGGGGGCGGGAAGGCACCCCTGTGACTGGGCACCAAATATAACTAAGGTCTCACACAACCCCCTTTCCAGCCTGTTGTGGGGGTGGGAAGGCACCCCTATGACAGGGCACAAAAAATAACTAAGGTCTCACACAACCCCCTTTCCAGCCTGTCGTGGGGGCGGGAAGGCACCCCTGTGACAGGGCACAAAAAATAACTATGGCCTCACACAACCCCCTTTCCAGCCTGTCGTGGAGACGGGAAGGCACCCCTGTGACAGGGCACAAAAAATAACTAAGGTCTCACACAACAAACATTTTTTTCTGCGAGTGATAGTTTCCGAGAAAATCAATGATACAAAGATTTCCATCGTATCTCCATTGGTTTCGGTTTGATACCTACTTACGCTCTTCACCACGGGAAGGTTGGAGAATTTTGAAGAGCATAACATTATCCCGCTATTGACGGGATAATAACTGAGGGGGAAATAACTTTGGGCTCATCCGACCCCCTTTCCAAAGTCCCCTTCGCTCTATTGACGGGTTAATAACTGAGGAGGAAATAACTTTGGGCTCATCCGACCCCCTTTCCAAAGTGCCCTTCCTTTGATTGACATGTTAATGACTGAGGGGTAAATAATTTTGATCACATCCGACCCCCTTTCCAAAGTCCCCTACCCTCTACTGACGGGTTAATAACTGAGGGAAAAAAACTTTGGGCTAATCCGACCCCCATTCCAAAGTGCCCTTCCTTCAATTGACATGTTAATGACTGAGGGGTAAATAATTTTGATCACATCCTACCCCCTTTCCAAAGTCCCCTTCCTTCTATTGACTTAATCATAAAAATCCTTTTAAAAAAACCCCAAAAAATTACAAAACATATAAAAATAGAAAAAAAATATGCTCTTTAAAATTCTCCAACCTTCCCGTGGTGAAGAGCGTAAGTAGGTATCAAACCGAAACCAATGGAGATACGATAGAAATCATTGTATCATTGATTTTCTTGGAAACTATCACTCGCAGAAAAAAATGTTTGTGAAAAAAATGTGCATTTCAATGAGATGTACAACTTTTGTTTGAGATATTTTTTTGAATTTTGCATATTGGTTAAGATAAACGCAAAAACCCACGATTTTGATGGTTTTTTCACGATTTCACCATGAAAATCGCCGAGTCGCTAATTTTCACGATCATTTTTGTAATCAGCGCATAAAAATACATAAATATACGTTGTGTGAAGGAAATCGTCGGTTTACGGCTTTCGGAAGTTTATCCTTATTTTCAATGATTTATTCACATATCAAGCACTTTTAAGTTTTAAGGTTTAAAAATTGTTCATATTTTATTGAAATAAATATTAGGCTGTATTGAATTGAAATTCATATCCAACAAAAATGAAAAAAATTAACTATCAAATGGCCGAGGTGTTGAAGGCGACAGGACAAAGTTACAACAATATAATAGGAAATTACATCAGAAGGCCGACACCCGGGGTATGTACAAGAGATTTGCGGAAACTCATTTCTTCATTTTTTTCTGTATAAAAACTTTTTTTATATTTCAAATTAACTGCAAAATCTATATATTGAACTTCTATGGCATAAAAAATAATTATATTATTTTATTATTAATTATTTTTAATAAAAGTAGCCGATCTATCTTGAAACTAGTCAATCCGAGAGTTACACCCCAGTCTAGCCACTAAACAGTCAGCCTGTAGAGCGTCTGGGTAGTATACCCCCACCATTGCGTTTAACGCGTGCTACCTCTGGCGTGCCTGTTCTCGCCTGGGATTGGTTGAGCAGTAAAAGAAATGTATGATCTTTGTTCCAATAAATTGAAGCTACAGCAGTGGATTTCATAAAAATACTGAAAAATTTGTTCATAAAATTTCACATCAACTTGAACATTATTTCTTCTTTAATTTTCAATTTTTTAATTCAAATAAGATATCGATGGAATCGTTATAATCAGCAGATTTCGACTATTATATTCATTAATTACCAAGTGCTAATTTGAAAAAATTTTATGTTCCGCATTCTAGTCTTCAGTAGGTACAATGGACTCCCGCTGGCCAGGATCGACACCAGCAGTTCGGCTGAGCGAGGGGAAGCCGTGTAGTGGGGGACCGTTCGCCGGTCCCAGGGCGGAATGGTCATCTTTCCCGTTTGAAAGGGCTTTCGATGATTGGCGCCAGATTTGTCCATTGCTCTACTCATGCCTTTACATTCTTCAGCCTGGAGAAATCCCGCAAGGTGATTACGTAGGGCGCTGGTCAATTACACCCTGGGTACCTGTGAACAATGATCACGGTTTCCCTCACTCAGCCGAACTGCTGCCGTCGATCATGGTCAGCGGGAATCGTTTGTACCGAATGAGGACTAGAATTCGGAATATACAATTTTTTCAATTTAGCACTTGGTAATTCACAAATATAATATTTGAAGTCTGCGAATTATATCGATTTCACCGAAATGTTATTTCACTTAAAGAGTTGAAAATTAAAGAATAAATGTGTAGGGTTGAGGGAAATTTCATGGAAAATTTTCCATTATATTTTACTGAAATCCACTGCAGTAGCTTTAATTTATTGGTGCAGTATTTTACTTAACTTGGGACATTTAAGAAGCTAAAATTTGTCGACATTCAAAAACTTATTGATTAACTTCATACATTTGGTTTATTTCTCGAACACATTTTTCCGAATTATCCTTAAACTTTTTTTCACTCCCAGTCCAAAAGTATGAATAGTGTCAATCCTAGCTTGATTTGGAAACTCATTAACAAACATCGTAAGGATATTTGAAAATTTTTAAACTCAATGCGGCAAATTTTGAAAACTAGATCGTCATGCGCGTGCTCGAAGCGCGCGACTATGTGAATTTTTCTTGTATGAATGTTGAAATGTTAATATACATTATTTTCCTTAGAATGATTGTATTTTGTATATTTGAATAATATTGAACATAATACATTTTTAAAAATATAAGTAACTAGTAAATTATAAATTTTTCGTAATATATTGTACGCAAATGGAATATATTTTCTGAAATTCAGATATCAATCATTGTAAGTATCGTTGGGCGGAGGGTTGAAGGGGGGGGGGGGGGGTCTAATATATTACCAATTTCGGACAAAACACCTAATGTATGATTTTATCAGAAACGCTTTACATTAATTAATTCTATCAGAATATTATTGATAATGTTGATCTATTACTGAAGGGCGTATACTAAAGTATCACGTGACCATTCGCATGGTATTTGGCGGATTTATTATACCATTAAGCCATTTCCCTTTCGGGGTAGGCGTGACTCGCTAGGTTGGAAAATACTAGTGTTGGGAAGGAGGTATAGATGTTTTATATTGATCTAGAATTTGCATGTTTTTTTGCATTTAAATTTGCATTTAAATAACACGTTCCTTCCGCAACACTGCTCCGACCCAGGTTGCTGATCAATCTCTCTAGCGATCACCCCAAGTGAAGAGCTTCACAAGGTTGTTATATGAGATTCCCCACTCGGGCCTATTAGTATTCAAGGTCTTTTATTTTAGACGTCATTCACTGTACTCACATTCTTTTAATAAATCATTTGTCGCCACAGTTTTCTTCCTTCACATACATGCATTTTTTCATGCAAGCTCTCCTGTTTCTATGGCTTCTTATGTCTTTTCGGATTAAGGTCTCATTTACTTTATCTTTATACTCTTGTTTCGTCAGACGTTCATGTTTTATTCTTTTAACATTTCCCAACGATCTTAACTGATTTATTTCTTATGTGTCAACTATTGTCTCTTTTGCACCACATTGTTCGAGGATTATTTTGTTTCTCACTTTGGGCATCAGTGTTTTCCCGCAAATTGTGCGCAGAGGTTCCATGATCGCGTGAATTTTACTCTTATCCTTTCCTTGACAGGTCCATGTCTCGCTATCTTATAGCACAGTTGGTACAAATATAGAACTACACAAGAACTCCAATATAAGGCCAGTTTCGGGGGCTGCCTGGCAGTGGCCGTGGCATTAAATTAGACGTTGGAATCTTGAGCAGGCAGCGCCGTATGAACCACTTCTGTTGGATTTTTCTCCCGCTTTTGTCGCCCCGCTTGCTGCTCCCCCATACTGCCCGCTTTTATCGCTCGCTACTGGTGGGGACGCATTGTTGACACTGCTTGTGCGCTGAGAAACTGCGTGGGCCAGCAGTTCTAGGAAGCACTGCATCAGTCGGCCTTATATTCGAGTTCTTGTATATATTTCGCCATTTTATCTTTTTTTGATATATTTTCACTTCTGAGAATGGACCCTGCGCTACCAATAACTTTCCAGTCCTCGTTTATGCGCCTATCTAACTTCCCTTTTATCTTTCCGTCGCTAGTGAATAGGCTACCTAGATGATGAGTAAGTCTCGACCTTTTGTATATTAAATCCTTGATCAGTCTTTGATTAGAAAGGCCATTTAAATTAAAAACGAAATTATTAGACGTTTCGGTCCTGATTCTGGACCCTGTTCAATAAATTTATTAAAGTCAAATTCTGAAACATTACAAAAAACAAAACAAAAAATCGTTCAACATACAAAAATGTAAAAAATGTATAGTCAATAAAATATATAATCAACAAATCATACCTATATAAATAGTTCAAACATCCCATATAAAGTGTTTCCAGTCAGACAGATACAAAGTCAAAAATTAAATATCATGAAGAAAAATATGTAGGCAATATTTGTATGAAAACATATAAAATTATAAAAACTTAGAAATGGTTTAAAAACCATTTTACCAAGTTGGCAAGACTTCGAGACACACCGCTCGCCAACTTGGTTGAACGTCTACTGAGGAAAACAATGAAGGTGAAAACTGAGACGACATTCAATAATGAAATCTATCATAATAAGGAATTTCAAAACCTTCAAATGCGATCAAACAATTAAGAAACAGGGGATTCAATGTATAGATTTATAATTAAAATTGAAAATGTGGGAAACAAAGAAGAAAGAAATAATTAAATTTTATTTAAAATGGTTTTATAAATTTCCGGAAAACTATTATTTTCATAGCGTAAATTAACGGCATCCTTCTGGTATTTATTTATAAAATAATTTTCAATAACTTTCCGACGGGATTTGTTTCTCTCATAGGCCAGTATTTGTGTACTATCAAAGTCGAATTGGTGATCGGTATCTAAAAAATGTTTTGTAAGAGCTGTATGATTATTGTTATTAATATGAGTAACCGAATATTTATGTTCTCTATTTCTAGTTTCTAATTTTCTTCCAGTTTCATCAACATAGATTGCCGAGCAATTTAGGCAGTTACATTTATATACTAAACTCATTCGTTTAAATTTTTGAATTTAAAATTTACCATTGAGATCGAAAACGAAAATAAAATTAGTTTTTTGGACACATTAATTATCCGTGAAAATAATCATATTAAAATAGATTGGTTTCAAAAGAAAACATGGTCGGGCAGATATTTAAATTTTCAATCGTCTCATCCAAATTACCATAAAATTGGAGTAGTAAGGGGTTTGTTTTTCCGAATGCTCCGAATTTCAGATCCAGAATTCAGACCCAAAAATATCAAACTTATTGCAGATACTTCAAAAGATAATGGATACCCTTTACATTTAATTGATGACTGTATAAAAAAAGAAACGTTACGTCTTTATAACTCTGAATCTCTTACCAATAATAAAAAACCGGAATGAAATTTTGTAGATTTCACAGTTTGTCCATATGTTAAAGGTTTATCTGGAAAGATTGAACAGGTTTTACGTCATCATAAAATAAAAACAATTTTTAAACCAATGAGGAATTCTGGAAAGTTTTTCTCAAACTTAAAGGATCCACTTCCAAAATTTAAACGAATGGGTTTAGTATATAAATGTAACTGCCTAAATTGCTCGGCAATCTATTTTGGTGAAACTGGGAGAAAATTAGGAACTAGAAATAGAGAACATAAATATTCGGTTACTAATATTAATAACTGTAAGAATGAGCTTCTCAAGAGCCAGTATGTGTGTTTGTTGACGCATGCGTGAGCGGAGCGCCGCTGCGTACTGCCGGACGATTTGTGCATCTCGTTTAGTCCTTCTCCGACTGCACGTCGAGTCATTCTTTTCTAAGGAATAAAAAGGTTTTTCTAAACTTTAAAATCTGGGCTTGTGTTTTATTTTCATCACTGCTCACCGCCAAAATCCAAAAATAACAATAATCATACAGCTCTTACAGAACATTTTTTAGATACCGGTCACCAATTCGACTTTGATAATACACAAATACTGGCCTATGAGAGAAACAAATCCCGTCGGAAAGTTATTGAAAATTATTTTATAAATAAATATCAAAAGAATGCCGTTAATTTACGCTATGAAAATAATAGTTTTCCGGAAATTTATAAAACCATATAAAATAAAATTTAATTATTTCTTTCTTCTTTGTTTCACACATTTTCAATTTTAATTATAAATCTATACATTGAATCCCCTGTTTCTTAATTGTTGGATCGCATTTGAAGGTTTTGAAATTCGTTATTATGATAGATTTCATTATTGAATGTCGTCTCAGTTTTCACCTTCATTGTTTCCTCAGTAGACGTTCAACCAAGTTGGCGAGCGGTGTGTCTCGAAGTCTTGCACCAAAGTGGTAAGTGCGGTCTAGAATCATTTTTAGGTTAAGAATAGAGCTGCGTATTATGAAGCCAAGGCATGTGCACTATTCATGTGCACATTGATGTTTGATGATAGCTGACGACATGGGCGTAAGAACTCATCGCATGGGGGGAGGTGGCTCCAGTCTAAAAGGGGAAAACCAGCTGGATGATGGTGGCTAAGAATTTGCGGCGTTGTGCCGGCTATGTACGTTCTCCCCTTACCGATTGAGGGTGACACCACGAGTCACTCACGCTGAGTCTATGAGTTCTTACGTCTATGGTTGATTGCCGAGTAATTTGTATTTGTTTGGTGGCGGTGTATGCTAGGGATACAAGTCGAGTCCGGAGTTTTAATTGTACAATTTTGACTGACTCGTAATCCATTTAAAATTAGTTCAATTTAATTAAGTTTCAAGTTTTTGTAAAATATTATTCCAGTCTACAATATTTTAATTTTGATCCATTACGTGTCAAACTTAGAAACAATCATTATTTAATTAATAGTAATATTCGTATCTCCATGTGAAACGAGCAATTACAAAATCAAAATATCTACAATTTGAACGTTACAATTTTAATTATTTTATTTAAAAACAATGTCATTTGTAAATAACTTTAAGATATATTGAGAATTTTTTAAAAAATTACCTTTTTAAGAAGTACACAATTATCAAAACATACTCTTGAAGATTTTATAAGACATTTTTCTCTATTTCAAAATATTGTAAAAAAATTTTATGAAAAATTGGATCGGTTTTATTAAATATGTACAAGTTATGAAAAAGTTTCTAAAATAATGAAAAATTTATAAATATTTCAAGAAGTCTAAAACAAAATGTAGATTTTTTAATATTTTGAAATTTAATTTAAAAGATTTTCATGAATTTTAAATGGTATTAAAATAATTACAAAATCAAAATATGTACAATTTGAACGTTACAATTTTAATTCTTCTATTTAAAAACAATTTCATTTGTAAATAACTTCAAGATATATTGAGAAATTTTAACAAAAGTACGAAATATTTCATAAGACTGAAAAATATTTATTGTGATTCCTAAGAAAATTGATAATTAACACAATTATGTAAACATACTCTCAAAGATTTTATAAGCAATTTTTTTCTATTTCATAATATTGTAAAAAAATTTTATGAAAAATTTGATTGATTTTATTGAATATATACAAGTTATGAGAAAGTTTCTGAAATAATAAAAAATTTATAAATATTTCAAGAAGTCTAAAACAAAATGCAAAATTTTCAACATTCCGAAATTTAATTGAAAACATTTTCATGAATTTTACATGATGATAAAATAATTTCAAAATCAAAATATCTTCAATTACAACGTAACAATTTCAATTCTTTTATTTAAAAACAATTTCATTTGTAAATAACTTTAAGATATATTCAGAATTAAAAAAAAAATTACCTTTTAAAGAAGTACGAAATATTTCATAATACTGAAAAGTGTTTATTGTGATTCCTAAGAGAATTATTATTAACACAATTATCAAAACGTACTCTCGACGATTTTTTAAGCAATTTTTTTCTATTTCAAACTATGGTAAAAAAATTTATGAAACATTTGATGTTACGACCCAAGAATAATTATTATTAATCTTTTCGAGACTTTCAAATTAACGTCAAAAGAATGACTACCTGCCTTTGAGTCCGAGCGAGCGTCCTTGGGTAGAGGAGGAATCTACAAACTGAACTCAACCGTCAT